>VXCM01006494.1:26886-76309 GCA_014773175.1 Lucifuga dentata
ATGTTTAAATACCTGAATAAATTGGAATAAGCCACACACACACACACATACACACATCTCTCCTACCCATACATCCCACTGATGTGCTCCCAAGCTTGTTCATTGAACAACTGATCCCTTAGTAGCTCTTTGACCTGTTTTTGCTCCAATGGTCAAGATATAACTGCTGCAAACATCCGGCATCAAACCAGCAGAGCAGAGACAGCTTAAAAGAAGGTTTCCAACGGCTTTATCACCTTCTCTCATGTGACAAAGCAGAACTGCATTACAGCAAAATGCTTCCATGCATTACAGCAAAATGCTCTCCATCTAGATTCATTTTCTAGCTGATATGGCATTGGGATCTTTAAGACTGATGGATGATAGATAATGGATATATAATCATGTATACACACTCACAACCTCAGCCTCATTCATATTCTGGCAACCCTTCCAAAATAAAATAATAGGTCTCTTTCCAGACAATGATTTAGGCTTTTACTTTTATAGTTAAAACCCTAGAGAATTTAATGGACTGGAAGTTTACCACAATTAGGCTACTTAAATACTCCTGCACTGTAAATGTATCAGAGTTATTTTGACTCTGAGTGTGTGCCAGTATGTCAGTATTTACTAAAGTCCATTAGTTAATTTAAAAATGTTATATAGTTTTAAACACCCACAGTGGAGTCTATATGAACTCTATCAGTAGAAAAATTTACTAACAACATTTCATGATTTTCACAAAAATAACGCTCCCATCAACTTTTGTTGACTTGAAATGCTGTAACTGTCATATTAAAATCGACATTGATATTGCAAGATGTGCAATAAAATGTAACCTGATTCATTCTCTGTAGATCATGGTTTGATATACATTTGATTCATGTATATCATGAATCATGGTTTGATATACATTTGATTCATGTATATCATGAATCAAATGTATATCAAACCATGATCTTGTGTCTTGTGTGTGTGTGTTTGTTCCACACACAGAGAATATGCTGATGCCATTTACCTTGAGGTTGTGTCTATATGCAGCATCCAGCACAGCTGGAACCAAGTCCTCAATGGGTTCCCCATTGTCATCAGCCAGGCCGGGAGGATACCAGGATAGAACCAGAACCCCTGCAGATTGTAAAATGAAGATTTACTTTTAGTCATATGAGTCACTGAAATGAAGCATGTTTTGATTATACCATAAAAAAAAAAAACCTTGACAATCCTCATGGGAGAACTGGGCACGGTATGCTTTCATTTGTTNCATAAAAAAAAAAAACCTTGACAATCCTCATGGGAGAACTGGGCACGGTATGCTTTCATTTGTTTTACAATGCATGTTTTCACAGTATTCACACCATATAACAGTCCCATTTGAAACCACTGAGTGAACACAATCAATTGGACGAGATTTATTGGACATGCTGTACCATTGTTGTCCCATTTCTCCATTAGTGTAATGACTTATGTCACAATCAGATGCTTGTTCATTTTTCTGGCATTATGCTGTATGGAGAGAATATATTCTTCTTGCCTCAAAGCCTACTTTCATGTGGATTTCAATTTGATTAATAAATATGCACACCTCAGCTTTGGACTGTTTAGTACACCTGCTTTAGTGGCAATCTCTCTGCACAGCTCAAGTGTGTGACGGCTCATAAATTTGAGCAGAGGAATGTTCGTTCATGCTCTGATGCTGACTGAGAAATGGCTTCTTATCAGAAGGTGCCTGGCATCAGACTCTGGCACATCAGATATGCACTCAAAGCTAATTCATTAAACTCGTGTCCATTTGCTCTGGAGCTGTAGGGACTATTAGATTACAATATCTAACTCTGACTGTGTGTATTACAAATATGGTCAGTGCTATTCATTTTATTCATGGCACTAAATGAACTAGCAGAGAATCAGCCATTAGAATTTGAGTTGTTCTGTGTGTCTATCATATCTAAAAGGAACAAAAGAAAGAAAGAAAGAAAGAAAGAAAGAAGAAATACTGTTTAAAGTAGAAACTAAGTCGGACTTTCCATCATCCATCTGTCACTGCAGTGTGGTTTAAATGGGATGAATGATCCAGTCATCATTCCAGGTGGTGTACGATAACTACTGAGCCTCAGGACTGCAGCATCAGGGCCGATCATGTGTAGGCTTCTGCTGGCAGGACACACCAGGCTGTCATTCGACACCAGACACCTTCTGCTGTCTTATAGGGAAGCTATACAACAACAGACTAAGAACCTCCTTATTTATATTTCAGAAGGCAAGCACTTATACATTTGGTACACTTATACATTTGAAAATTGAGATAGTCTAAACCTAAAGTTTTCAGAGTGAAGATTGGGGATGATGTGTAGGGGGTATACACTGAGAGGACCAGGCTGAAAGACTTAGAAGTTGTTGTTTGCTAAAGTAGCCTGCTACTAATAGGTGACTAAAAAATTAACCCAGATTTTATATTTTAATGTCATAGTTTCTCTCTCTCTCTCTCTCTCTCTCTCTCTCTCTCTCTCTCTGTCTTTTGAGTGTTTGAGACTTTGAGGAGCTGTCCAACTGAATGTGGTGCTGAAAATGATTTTATCCCCCTCAGCTTTGCAGATTCCTGCAGCTCCCGAGCGCAAAGCAACAACACTCAGCACTTTCTAATGTCTCTCTCCAGGAAATCCAGACTGTGAACTATACCTGCTGCAGATGCTCCAATCTGCTCCATGTGGGACTCCAGGACGTCCGGATCCCTCGAGCTGTACGGATTAAGTTCGGGGTAGAAACTGGAGCCTATGTCCTCAGGTGGCATATGCCTCCCTCTCGGGTAACTGGCTGCGATTTTGGGGTCCCAGTGTGGGACCAGGATGTGGTCCCAGTGAATGAATTTACCATCCATTTGCGGGGTCCCGTACCAGGCATAGTAAAAAATGTGAACGTCGTAAAATATAGTTCCCTCGGGGCCAGAGTTCGACAAAACTCCTTTGACGTTGCTGCCAGCCGGGCGGACTTGACCCGGGGATGCCGTGGTGTCATGGGACACGGAACGCTGGTCCATCTTTCCTCCTATCATGGGCAGGAGCGCCAAACCTGGAGCCAGATCCGAGAAACCATCAGTGGGCTTCAGTGTCCTTAATCCCATCATGGTCCCGAAGACAAAGAGAGTAAAGAGAAACAGAGCTATGCGCGCTTTCTTCCGCAGTCTTGCCATCTTTGGCTAGTGTAAATCAGGAGCCTCAAGCGGCGTGGATGGGACCCGGAGCGCAAATAAACCCCAGTTTCCCCTCTCACCTCACAAACTAAAAGCTATTCCCCTCACAATGTCCTGCACGGCATCTACAAATTAAACGATCTGCATCGTGTTCTGCATGACTTATAAAAGCAGTTGCTACATGATTGCAGTGGAGTCTCAGCAGTCTACGTGACGCAGCTGAACGTGGCTGAGGGATTTCTAAGTTTCTTCTGCAGGATCATGTTTTGCATTCTGCTGAGTTGCGTTTTGTAGCCTATGAGGTGCCACTGCAAAAAAACAAAACAAAACAAAACAAACAAAAAAAACACTTCCCACAGCGCTTAAGAGCGATGAGCGAAATGGGCTTTCTCACTTGCGCTAAAATAGAAAGGAGATTGCTTTTAAAGTTGTCCCAGCGGGGCGGAGAGTCCCGGTGTTTTCCCCATCAAACCGATTCAGTCATTTCAGCGTGCCACTCCTCCTACTCGCTGCCTGTAAACTGATCAGCATCCGGATCCAGGAGCGCTGCTCTCCTCCGGCCCCTGTCCCAGGAAGTGTAGCTTCTGTAGCTGGCTGACTGCTCCTTTAGCCTACATATAGAGGCGAGACCAGCGCTGGAACAAGTACCTTAAAAGTAGCAAAAAATACACTCTGTCATTACAATAAAAATACCATATTTAACATTTTAATGGAGTAAAAGTAAAGAAATTTTAGAGAGTGAAATTAATTCAAGTTTCAAAAATAAAACTTGTACAGTGTTAAATTATTTGTAATAATGAATGATGAAAATCCCACAATAAGATTTTTGACCTGACAGAAACTGTAGAAGGATGAGAGAGGAAATAAAGAAATAAATAGGAACAGGGCGAAAGAACAGGGGAAGGAAGGGAAGAAAAAGAAAGAAAGAAAGAAAGAAAGAAAGAAAGAAAGAAAGAAAGAAAGAAAGAAAGAAGTAGTATCGTTCGACTGATTTACTCCTTTTCCCTTTTCCCTGCATTGATAAACAGTTACACTGACATCTAGTGGATATTTTATACACTTGCCTCACGAATGCTGCTTTCAGGTGCCTGCCAATAATTGTAGGAGACCCGAGTGCCACTAAGTTTGAGAATATGTAATCGTACAGTTTTTTAGGTTGTTTTGTCACTGTGTACAAAAAATCGAATTGAATCTTTTTTTTCTGTTTCCATACTTTTAATTGTCTTGCATTTTGATGCATGATTGACAAAAAATAAAGATGACACACTTTATATCTATGCTGCTTGGTTTCTCCTGGTCCACTACCATTTTATCTTTCAAAGCCTTAAAAGAAGTAAATCGCAGCATTTTACAAATTGTGCAGACCACTGTACTGTTTTTTTCTTTATTGCTTTATTGATATAAAGAAGTCAACAACAGTCACAGAAATGCTATATACAATTTTATGATAGCAACATAAACATGCCAGAGGATACATGGAAAACAAATTAAATATACTGTTCACGCACGTTTCATGAAATAAAAACTTTGTAAAGCTTAGATCTTATTTTTCTTCATTTTGCTACTTATACAGTTATATTTGTACATTTATATACATTATCAAGTCGAGAAAACTTAGTTTCTTATTTGTAAATTTTGACTTAAAATTTAAATAACACTTAGCCCTAAATTATTTGGCAAGACGCGCGGCCAGTGACGTCACGCAGGAGGTAGCCATCTTTGTGAACTCTAGCTCATTAACTTCCATTTTATCTGGCCAAGATAAATAGAGCCAAGATATTATGACCTCTCCACTGGAAATGATCTGACCTCCTGATAGTTATTATAGGTTTTTCTTTGCTATTATTTGTCTATGTTAGTCTGAAGGAAATTCTCCTTATGGCAACCTGGATTTTGGAATGTTAGACCTGATATAAACACTGTAATCTAATCTTTAGTTGCTTTTTTTTTTTTTTTTTTTNTTTTTTTTTTTTTTTTTTAATTTTTAGTTTTTTAGTTTTTTTTTTCTCCATGCATCTATTAAAATGTGAAGCTCTGCTTTCAAAAGTGCATTATAGACATTTACTCCCTTTAGATACAATCCATAAATCATATTATTTATAATATGATTTATAATATCATGTATGTTACGGTACATATGCTTGAATATTTATCTTTAGAATGTGCATCTTCTGAAAATTTGATGCATATTGATAGTTGTTCTCATTTCGGAACATATTACAGCAGAAGAATTAAAATGTCAATACTGCACATTCACTGTCACAAAAACAACCTCGTAAGTATCAGAATTATTATTTCAATTAATGCAGGCTCAATATATCAAAACACATTATAAAGTTGTTGTTCATTATCACAGATTGGTAATGTAATTCTAATTTTACAAACAAGTAAGTTAGAATAAAAATGTTCTTTATGAATAATTTGGGGAAGTGAAAAAGGCGTATGAACATACGAATCAGTTTCTGATGAACAAACATGTTAACTTTTCAGTTTGTAAGAAGAGCATTCAACCTTTAAAAATAAGGTAACAGTTGATATGATTGAGTATTTTATCTTTTCAGGGTCGAGAGAGCAATTTTCAACCAAACTGAGAATTTGTGTGCGTGTGTGTGTGCTGTGTGTGTGTGCTGCTTTCCATGTATGAATCTTTCTTCTTACTGTTGGCCTGTGGCTGTTGGCCTTTTATTGTCGCTTTTATCATATTTAAGCCATAACTATGCGCGATTTGTGGGGCCCACAAGAGGTCGTCGTGCAGTTGTGGTGAAATCGACAGATCACCTATGAAACATCCATCATAGGGACAGAAATTGAAGGATTTTTTGTTTGTTTGTTTGTTTGTTTGTTTGTTTGTTTGTTTGTTTTTACCTTCAAAGATAAAAAAAAAAAACCCAGCAAAATCCTTAANTGTTTGTTTGTTTGTTTGTTTTTACCTTCAAAGATAAAAAAAAAAAACCCAGCAAAATCCTTAAGATACTATTCAAGTTACTGATAAATGCAATTACTTTAGCCAATGTATCTAACTCATTCGCACAAGTTAATGGCCTATTTATCGAATTATCAATCAAATAGTTCTAAAAATACAAATAATGAAGATTTGGTTACTACTACTACTACTACTACTACTACTACTACTACTACTACTACTATTATTATTATTATTATTATTATTATTATTATTATTATTATATTGGTGTTTTTTGCTTTCCGAGTTTGATTGTTATCATTATAACTATTATTTCGCAGACTCTTTCACTTCAGGCTTGGTTTTCAAAAAAAAAATCACTTTCCTCGTCTGTCGGTGATTCATTCATCATTCCACACGGACAAGAGTCAACAGACAGCTTAACATGATGTGATCAATCATTATCGATCCATGAATTCGTTTGACCAGCTTGGCTTGTTTTGGTGGTTTCAGTTTCACACTTTTCTTATCTTGCTTGGAAACTCTTTGTATCATTTCAGTAGAATCTGTTTTTCCTCCTAACTTAACACTCATTGAATTCGCTGTTCCCAGGGAAAAGAAACCCTTCCCCCCCATGAGCAGCTGGATTACACTTAAACACCCTTTCTGATGTGTAAGGATAGCAAACAAGGAAATAAATGCAAAATCACCAACACTGTGATATATAAAATAAATTCTCACTTCAGTTTGACTTATTATAATATATACCACATTTACATTATCATAATATTATGTATGTTACGGTACATCTGCAAATTCTCAGAAATTTTGCATATCAAGCTCCTTGATTTTACCCTTATCTTTCTATCGTGATTTCACCTTTGGGTGCATCTGAATTGTGTATTACGAGAAAAGGCAAACAAGGATGAAACGAAAGTTATTTTATTTTGATCATTTATGCTGTATTTCAACTCCATATCAAAAAGAAAAATAACTCACTGGCTGATATGTTTTATTCTGTTGCAAAGGAAAAATGATGTCACCACAATAACGCCAAACACTATAGCTGTAAAAAATGAATGTCACTAACTCCCTACTGAGAAAGAAGTCCTGATGGAATTATTATAGGAATATCATAAGGATTTTTCATTGGGAGTGATTTGTCACTTCCCACTTTTGGGGCCTTCCATCACATAATATGCAAAAATATCCTTAGGGAATATTAATGTGAATCACGTGGACATGACAGAAAGTGTGGGGGTTTGTTGCATGAGAAATGGTCATTTGTATTGACCGGCAGGGCTGATCGCTGTTGGAGAGGAGAAACAGAAAGGAGAAAAGGAAAAAAAAATAAAAAATAGTGGGAATAAACTCAGGAGGCTCTGCAACATGGCAGAAGGTATGTTGGAGCTTTTGGGGAGTTATCTCTGGGAGTGACTGAAGTGCTTTCTGAAGGGGCTGGGTTTTCTTGTATTGTCTTTAGATTTTTTTGGGGGGATTCTTCAGCAAATTCTGCCTGGTGACCCCNCCCCTCATTGTTTAGGTGGAAGAAGTTGCCAGCCCCCTTTTGTTTACCTCCCTCTCCCGCTTTCCCTTTTGCTGCGCAGCTTCTGCTTTCCCAGCATTTTGCATGAAAGTGGCAATCTGTGAGGATTACGCATCTTTGAGGGCTAAAAAAAAAAAAAAAAAAAAAGGGATACTGTAGCGTGGGTGCTAATTTTGACTCAAGGCAGGAGTGAAGACATGGGCTCTGTTTCCAATCAAGAATTCCCAGGTTGAGTAACTTTTTAAAAACTAAGTTTGCTTTTGGTATCGAAAAGTTAATTAAGTCGTTTTCTGGAGAGTCTGTCTGATTGTAATGGGCACCTTTGTTCACACGTGATGTAATGCATGTGTGTATTAATGCATACAATGCTATTTAGCAATTCTGACAAAATGCAATATCCAAAACAACTCACGCGTGGCTGAAAATTCAATGAATTTGTTTAAAATGTAAAGGCCATACGCACGCCTCACTTGTTTCCATTGTATTTTAATCTAAAGAAGCTATAATGGTATGATGCTTTCACTGAAACCAATATGTTGTTGCAATTAGTGAGACGGAGTTTTACGATTTCCAGCCTTATTGGAATTTTGCGTTTTTGGAGCTACCGTGCGTAAAGACGTCGCCAAACCTTAACAGCAACGCGCGTCTGTGGTCTTGTTCGCTGCATTATTTCTCAACTAAATAAGATCAAAAATTGCAGGAATGTGTAAGACCGAAGAGGATGAAGGACCGAGCACCGAGGAGGACTCACAGTCTTTCCACGGAGTCGGTGTGTGCAAGTGGTTCAACGTCCGCATGGGCTTCGGGTTCCTGTCTATGACCAACCGGGAGGGAGTTCCGCTGGACGAACCGGTTGATGTGTTCGTCCATCAGGTAGGAAGACGGTTTGTTTAGGGGGTTGGGTGTGAGAAGACTAAACTGGCCTCCTGTTCAGAAGCCAGCAAATGACTCCTTGTGCGTAAAACAAAGACAATTGAATGAATGAATTTGGAGTGTACTGAAATCAACGAAATACGTTTCATTTGACTGAGGAAAATTTCAGATTTAGCACCATAACTATTATATCAATAGTTACATGGACGTGTTTTGCGGTTTAGTGGGTGTTGCTCCCTCATGGGAACACGTGTTGCAGCATTGGAGAGCAGCACTTCCCTCGTGGTTTTCGCACGGACGCTGATGTGACGTGAAAGGGGTTAAATTAACTTTTTACAGAGTTAATCCAGTTTATATAAATGGCCATGGAATAAATTAATGGTGTATATCACAGTGAGTGAGATCAACCTGATTTAAGCTGCAGGGAGTCTAATACCTTTTTTGTTCACCTTTGTGTAGTTTGATTCATTAGATTTCCTGTTTTCTCACATTTCAATTTACAGCATCATTGGCTATCAGTTCACAATTTGGATTCCTCAAAATATGCATATCAATTTGAGCCAATTTCCATAAAACATCCTTAATACAACACAATTAGCTGATATCAATGAAAATATATGTAAACTACAGTTTTCTCATAAACATAATTTTCTTTTTTTTCATCATCAGGAGCTGTGGCAATTTTGATTATTGTTCGATTAATACTGAGCTGTGATAGAGTTGGTTTGTCTGTCTTCTGTCAGACACTTTTTTACATTCTTCATTGGAGGAGTTTATGTTTTGTGTCTGACTGAAGACAAAGGGAAAGTACTCAGCTCACCCAGGTTTTCCTTTACAAATAGTGCTGGTGGGGTGGGAGGTCAGGCAACAGTGGGGGTCTTTTCCCTCTGAGTTCTCATGTGAGTGAGCAGCCTCCATTGCTGTCTGATAAGATAAAGGCTTAGCATCTGAATGAGAAGAGTCCCTGCTAGTTGCTCATTCACCTCAAGGTTCCTGTCATAAAGTGATTAAAGGCTCCTTGCGGGCTGCTCAGCCCCCCTGTATGTGGTAGTGCTGTTTTACTAGTTTTGAAGGGGTTAAGAGATTTTAGGGTTTATTTATTCAAATATCCTTGTCCACACACCACCATACCATAAGCCTCCAGCTGGGAAGCCATTTGTATGCCAAAGTGCAGTACCTTTTTGGGTATTTTGTTTTTCAGAGCAGCTTTTATTCATTGTTTGGGATGATGGTTATGTATAGTGATGATTATTCTGTTGGTGTTGTGATTACAATATTGTGTTACTCAATACAGGAAGTCAGTATATGATGACTCATATTGCAAACTTAAACATAGGTTCAACCAAGGACAGAAACTTACAGTTTCCTGCTCCACTGGCTACAGAGATTAAAAAGAAATTAGAAAAAAAAAGTGTGTGGTATCAGTATAATGACAGCTGCTCATATGTATTTCTGATCAAAATATAAAAACAATTTAATTTCATGTATTTTGGACCTTGATTTAATAAAGTAAAGTTGTAATGGTCATAAACTAGATTCCAAAACTCACATGCTAAATTTCACATATACAACCTGCCCACTGCTTTACATTAGTCAACGTCTTTATATTGTAACCACTCTCATCATATCCACAAGAAAAATGAAACCAATGACTTCCTTCCCTCTCCAATGCCAGAAAAGATTGAAGCACGCGTGTCAATGATGGATGTATGGGGGTTATTGCAACGGCAAGGCCTTGGCCCTAAAATTAGTGGCCGCGTGTCAGGGAAAATTAACTCCAGGGTCCACTGGCCTTTGTGCAGGTGGACAATAGAGCCATACATCCGAATGAAGCACTCCCCTAGGCCATGACCAAGCTCCTCTTTGTCTCAGCAGCAGTCCTCTTATTGTCCCTCACAGCTCTGATGTCTTTCTCTGCCTCGCTTGGCTTCCAGAGACATTCTGGACAGAGTTTACAGGAGAACACAGGGCTGCCTCTGCACCTCAACATTAGGTTCTTCATGTTAAATGGTGTGTCTTGTAGATAGCTTCCTTTGGGCTGGTGGTGGTCCTTAAAGGGGGTGGGGAAGGTCACACACAGGAGAGGAAGTGGGTTAACAGTCACAAAGGCAAAAGCCCAGTGAAATCAGGGTTCTGTGAACACCCATGTTGCCACCCAAATGTCATGAGCCACCAGTTGTGTTTTTCCTGATCTTAAAGAGTTTTCAGCAGATGCTTATATGCTTTAGTCAGTGAGTAAACATCGCAGGATTAGAGAAAATGGCACTGTCATGGTTCACATGGCAACACACTGAATGTGTTGGAAATGGTTCCAGTATAAACTTTGGCAATGAAACCAAGAGGTTTTACTTTGTAATCAATCAGATACTCTGTAAAGCACATTGGAGATTTGCTCATTGTATCTTTTACTCTAAAATAGTGTTGGTCTATTGCATTTATGTAAACTGGAGAGATGAGCCTGTACTTTCCTCCATCAAAACTTGATTACTTATAGTTGTGCTAAATGCTGAATGTGGAGCATTGATTGCATTTGATAGATGCGGCTTCATTTATGAACATGAAAAAGAGACCACTGAGCTAATGGTTACAAACAGTCATCTTCAAAGATCTTCCTAGCTGTTACAGGTTAATCTCAGTATCCAACCATGGGGTTTTAGCGAGGGGTTCCCATGTGGAGTCAGCCTGTCTGTGGGTTTTATCCTTAATGCATACCACACCTTCCTTCCAGTCTTTCCTCTCCTCTCTGAGAGGTTTGTCTTCTGGATACTAATCTCTGGGCAGAAACTTTTGCGAGGTCACATCAGGTGAACATGCAATAGCATATGTATGCAGGTAAACTGGAGGGTAGATTTCTCTTTCAGTATATCCAAACCTAGAGATCATTTGTTGGCACTACTGATTAATTCAGCTCCATATGGTTGATTTGATTTATTGCTGAAATTGATCAATCATTTTCACCCAACAAGCTACAAAATGAAATCACCATGTTTTAACAAGTTTTTTTGATCACAAAAACATGTCACCTACTCAGGCACTGATATCAAAGAGAGATATCAATCATTTAGACCAACCATGCTTGCCCTAACTTTTATCTTGCTTGTCTCTCTGACAAACAACTATCCAAGGAATGTCAGCCTGACCCCCAACCTCCCAGCATTACAAGCCCTTCTCACCCCACCCCCAACCCGAACACTAACCCCTGCATCCTGCAGTTTAGGTTAGTGGTGGTGGTGGTCAGTGTGTTAGTGGAGCTTTGTGATGTGGGTGGGAAGAGTGATGGGGGTGGGGGAAGCAGTGTGGAATGCTGTTCCTCTTGAGGGAGGGGGAGGGGGAGGGGGGGGATGGGTTGGAGGTTATCCTCATCAGGTTTACCATTCAAACACACCAAAAATGCAAACCAATATTAAGTAACTTGGCCTTTATACAGCACAGTGAGGACAAACTATTGGTAAAGTAAGAACAATAAGCTTTGTGGTGTTTATTTATCAGGTGAGACATAATGATCACCTTAAATTCCAGATACCTGATAAGTCTAATTGGGCTCTGATGCAGTCACACAGTGAAGAATAGGCGGTGGTTGTATGCAAGGGTCAAAATCTATCAAGACTCATATTTAAGTTGATTTGCTTACTAGTGGTATAAAGTGAAATATTTTTTAAGTCACATTATCATCATTATATTTGCCCCATGAAGATATACTTGTGATAGTGAAAGGAGAGTCATTCATGCCTTTGTGATTTGTCAAATAAAATCTTCCTATGGAATCAGTCAACAAACAACATTTTGATGCTCAGTCTTCTCTCAATGTCCCTTTCAGAGCAAGTTGCACATGGAAGGCTTCCGCAGCCTGAAAGAAGGTGAGGCGGTGGAGTTTACCTTCAAGAAATCATCAAAGGGCCTGGAGTCCCAGAGGGTTACAGGACCAGGTGGCATCCACTGTCTGGGCAGTGAGAGGAGACCCAAAGGCAAGAAGGTCCAGAAACGACGTTCCAAAGGAGACAGGTAAGCAAGGACAAACTCCTTTACTTTCCTGTTCAGCAAAGAGAAAAGGAATTTAGATTTTTTCTTCTGAAAAGATTAATCTCAGTAAGTATTAACCATCTGGTGGTAAGTATCATGGAATATATGTCATTGAAATGAGTATTGTGGATTATTTCATAGCCCCAGTGTGTGCTGTCTAATGGCACACTTCATTATTTTGTGTCCTTGCATCATTGGAGACATAACTCATCAACACCAGAGGGGATTTTTTGCAAAAAATCAAGCTGCTGCAATAAAAATGAACAGTAAAATGGCTTCTAAGCTGCTGTTTATTCATGCAGCATGACATATATTTTCACTACAATATATTAAGGGGATCGTATATGAAATGCATTTTTAAAGACATGACTTTAGATTAAAAAAAAAAATGAAATGTAGGGCGTGACTGGTAACTCCATGAAATAGCAACAGATCTAGTGGCACCTCTTCGCTAGAGACCCATAAAAGCTAGGAAGCTGCAAACACTTACTGTTGTGCAGTTTGGATCAGATATACAATGGTGTTTTGGTTTCTCCCTATTTTCCTTCCTCTCTCTGGTCCCCAACCCCCACCCATCATCCTAGCAAGGGTCACACCAGCAGGCTTGACGTGTGACCTGGATCAATAACTGTTTAAATCTGCTGGCCCCTAGTGAATTCACACCCCCTGAATCTCTCTTCCGAAACCTCTTCCACAAATGTGATTTGTATATCCAGAACCCAGGTAACAACTCGAAAAAAGCTGAGTTTGTTGGTTATTCCAGTGCTTCTACATGTTTAGAGAATGAGAATTGTTACAGTCGTACTATTTTCCTGACTCCAGTTTCTGCAATGATGGTCATTGTGAAATTACAGCTTTATTTGCTGAAACGTTTCTTTTGAAGACCCAAGTTTTCATACAGTGGCAACAATGTGCCTACCAGCAGAAGACAAAGAGCTAAGAGGAGGCTATGATTTTTTGAGCCATTTTTTGAATATCAATATAATGTGGGGGTTAGAGGTGTATCAACTTTACCCCCCTGTCAGTTGTGATTAGAGCCAGAAAGTAGTCAGTGTGAGAACGGAGATCATTACCACCTCAAAGAGTCCTGGGAGGCCTGCTGCAGATCAATAACTCAAGCACACAGATCCAAGATATCGTTCCCCTTTAGCATATTTTATTATTCAACAACTTGCAATTTCAACAACTGGCAATTTATTCTGTTATTTATGTTTGATTAGTGATATCTGATTTTCTTATATATATACCATAGATTATTATACATAAGCAATAGGTTGCTCTGTTCCACTTGGATTTGTGTTTTTGACTTGTGTTGGTCTTTACAACAGGTTACCTAGTAAGACACCAAAGTGAACCAGTTGTTTTTCATAGACCACCTTTGTGAGTGTATATATGACTCAGGGAAGGAAAAAGCTCCTGTCCATTTAATTGATAACAGATGCAAGAGCCCAGGCAAGGGGGTGAAAGGTCACTGTTGTCATGGCAACAGTGTATGAGTAAATGCAAAAGGGCTGGGGGCTGGGATGGAACTGGGGTTAGAGAATTGAGGAATGGGTGGGAGGGTGGATCAGGGTTCAGAGGTCATTACTGCAGCTTTTTTAGACAAAGGACTACTTCCCCTTCCCTCCACTTGGTCCCTGATTGATGCAGATGTGGAGAGCTTCTGTGGCAGTATAGACCTTGACACCACCCCAATGGCCACTGATACAAAGAACACTGACCCCTCGGCAGCCGTCCTGTCCAAACCTCATCTGCTGCTACAATGGTGGCATGGAATCCACAGTGGTACAGGCTGATCACCCCACGCCCACCACCCATCTGTCTTCCGCCTCTGCACGCGCGGCCATTCTATAGATTATGTTTGAACAGGGGCACCCGTCAGTTGGCACCCCTGACGGTTACTGCTAACCCCTCATGGTATGCATTCTCTAGTTCAATGTTGATGAAACAGATGACTTACATCGATACAAAACAGTCCAACAGGAAGCCGAATTTCAGCACTGACAAACTGATAAATAGAGCAGACTGTTTATGATATGTTGAGATGATATGAATCTTGACAACCATACCAGATCCACTGCAAAATAGTAACCTTGCTATACTGTAATTCCTTAAACCTTTCAGTCTACTTGCTGATTATACGAATATTTAACCTTCTAGAAACTTGTCTGAAATGTTGCTAATAGGTGAGTTTCTCTTGGAATGGGACAACGTGACTTATAATGTTGTTGTTCCTCAGTATACTCTTCACAGTGTAATGTGGGTGACCTGGAATGCCCTTGTAATATTTATGACCAGTTGCAAACTCAAGTCAGTTCAAGCATATATTGCCACCTAGTGGAGATCAGCTTAAATGATCAAATCTACCTTTTGAGTATCAAGCACTCCCTGTTGGCTTGCAGATGGCTCTTAAAAAGTTAGCGTTTAGTTAGTTACATCATCACAGCAGATTTGGTCAGGTAGAATTCAGTCAATAAATGGATTCCAATGATAAAATTTTTTTTTACAGCATTGAAGATATATAAAAATATAAGAATTTCTCAATCCACTCTTGCTGGATAATCCACTTCTCTACTGTCCATCTGCTTGCTTATTATGTTCCAAATCATGTGTTGTCATTTTGACAATATGATGGTGCTTCAGAGGTTCCAGGAGGCCAATAGAACCATGTGGAAGTAGCAGTGATATATTGGCAATGGCCTTTGTTTTTGGACATCAAAGAGCTGGATTATGCTGCAGGAGATGTTTCATATATTTCTATAGATGTTTGATCCCTTCTGTAATGAAAACTGGTCACTTAGGGAATCAAACTGATCTGCTATGCTGTGCCATAGAGGAAATTCCAGAGCCAATTTACAAGCCTACAAAGGGTGGTTGTTTGTTACTTAAATGATCAATTTTGGGTGGAGTTTCAATTAAAGTAACATTTTATTTGAATTATCTCTGGTCTTGTAGGTGCTACAACTGTGGAGGCCTGGACCACCATGCCAAAGAGTGCAAGCTGCCACCCCAGCCCAAAAAGTGCCATTTCTGCCAGAGTATTGATCACATGGTTGCCAATTGCCCAATCAAAGCACAGCAGTCTTCACCAGGTTCTCAGGGAAAACCATCCTCCTTGAAAGGGGATGAGGAGGAGCACAGCCACTCGGCACCACCTCCTGAGACCTCTGATTGAATGAGGGAATGGGCAACAAAGGAAGCCGGGGAAGCACAGAGGCCAATCAAACTGCTTTAATGGATAGATGGGACACGAGATCCCTTTTCATCTATTGAAGCTGCTTTTGGAACTACCTCAGGTTGAAAGAAAAATTGCTCATGAAGAATGTTGCTGAAGTTTTGTTGTTGTGTTTTTTTTTTTTTTTTTTTTGTTTTCATTTGGTGTAACACTCAGGAATACTGCTGTACTATTGCACTCAGGACGCTTTCTAGTATGAATCACTGCTGTTGTTTGAGGGTTTGAGATTGCTGCAAACAATGCAATATAACAGATTATTTTGATGATTTTTTGTAGAATCTGTATTTTGTTTTATGGGACGCAGTGCCTCTCTTGTGGGCATTAACAGCCAGTGCATTAAGCATATAGCTACACTTTTGCTGCCTTACTATTTTAACTCCTTCCTGACTGTTACACCTCATTATCCGACAAGGCAGAGACGTGACAGTTAGTACCTCTGTAATGAATGTTAGTCTGCATATCGCATGGGGAATGGGTGGGTACATGAAAACACACGGGATGGGTTTTTAGGGAATAGCTATAGGCAATGTATTGGCATCTGCCAATATTGTAATTGACCATCCAGATTTTCTGGGGCCAAATGAATGTCAGACCAGAAGTTGTTAACAGCTTTTGGTCAGAGTATGTGTCATTTCATTTTTTTTTTATTTATTTATTTTTTTTTTTTTTTTTNTTTTTTTTTTTTTTTTGCTGCATTTGGTGCATGTTTGGTCTGTTACTAAAACTATCATCTTAACCACTGATGGTAAACCAAATATTCTCTGCTCAGACTACAGCATTGGAGATTGTGATGTGAATTTGGATTAGATCAGATCCTCTTTGTAGTACATTATTTTCACAAGATTGTCAGTAGCAACTTCCTTATCTTGGAAGTACTGGAAGCATCACGTTAATCCACTTCCCATTTGCAGTATATTCTCATGTTATTGGCTGCTGTGCGAAATACTGCTGCTTTATAAGTAACTCCAAATGGATTTGGTAGAATTCCAACTAGTGTGATGTTACACACATAGGATACTTGATCTGGACTGAGTTACTGAGAGGTCCAGCTAGCTCTCCTCTTGATACTTGAATAAACTGAGGCAGAATCAGACATGATATTGCCAGTGGGAAGGCCGGTGTTTTTGTTTTCATCCAGTGTGATCCATTTCTAGGTAGTTATTTAAGACTTCACCTCCCTATAACCCTTAGTAGGGTAATAGTTCACGAACACCAAGCCTGCATGGAGGAGCATGTAGAACTAGCTAGCTAATCAGCATTTTACTCCCGTTTTACAGGAGAAGCTGACAAGACTTTTACACCAATTAATATATATGTAAAATTATTCTAAAACCTTTTTAAATATACTAATTTATTTTCATCCAAATGTGCTGCAGCTCCTCGCTTTGCTCCTTTTGAAGTCCTCAGCAATGAATGTTCTACGAGACATCAGATAACTGCCAAATGTCATTCAAAGCTACATTTGACTTGAGAATATATTTGCGTAACACATTTTTTTAAATCATGAAGGTACTCGTATTACTATGTACATATCAATATCTATATTTGATAACTTTGTTAAATCATTGTCCTTAACAATAATCCAGTACAGTATAAAAACTGTATAACAACAGAACATTGCAGTACAGAGTAATAATGTACATACCTAACAGGTACATAGTATTATGAGGACTGAAACTGAGTTTGTATGTTTTCTTTGCCTTGCATGATTTTTTTTTTTTTTTTTTTTTTTACTTTTATTTTTGCGCACAATGAGTCTTCCGGAAGGGGGGCCCATTGTGACATATATCGATCTATGCCAAAACCAATGCAATGTTATTCTGCACTAATCATGTGTAAGATGCATTAATTTCTTTTAGATTCATTTTAAAATCTTTTGAATATGTGTTTCATATTTTATATATATTTTTTTTAGATTTTCATAAACAACAACAGTCAGTTTCTGGTGGAAACAATACCTTTCACTCTCAGACTCGTCTCAGGAATTATCAATCTGAAAACTCAGGGAATGCTTCAGATTGAATTGTTAGGAGTCGATGAGTGTTGATTTAATACAAACTAGGAAAGAAATATTCAACCATGTGATGTGTCTCCACTTTTGGATGACTAGGTGCAAGAATAAAAAAAAAAAAAAAAGNAAAAAAAAAAAAAAAAGCTCTATCCACAGAAGTACAAAGGATTTCATATTGTATGAAACAGTTAAGGTATCTTTTGATTGAGATTTACAAGCTTTTGACTTTTGCATCCTTATGCACTCAGTCTGATGATGATCTTTATATTTTTTCCTCTTTGACATAACATGCCATGATATGATATGATATGAAGAAAATTTTCCACTATTAGCTGTGTTCCACTATTATTGTATTTTTCCTCTATAATCTTTGTAGATGGGGATGTAGTAGAATATTGTAAAGGGATTGGGGCTAGTAGTCTATAATCCAGGGTTGTCTCATTTCAACACATGGCTGATGCATGATGTTTCAGACTATCAGTGCTTATGACAAAAAGAATGTTTCATGGATGACTTAACACATCAAAAATCTTGTTTCATACTGATTCATACTCAGTCAGGATGTGAAAGAAGAAAAGATTGTTGAAGCAAGTGATCTGAGTAGTTGGAATTGTTTATTTTTATCTGCATTTTTATGTTGAATTTGCCACTTTTGGTTGCAGTGCCAATAGAATCCTCTAACTTGAATACTTTTCAGTCTTTCCATTGAAAAAGGGGCACACAAATGTGATTTCTGTTGTCTTTGTTGTCTTTTCTTTAAAAACCCCTTAAACCACTGAATACCTCATTAGTCAAACTGAAGTTGGCTTGTAACAATTTTAATACCCGATGACAGTGGAAAAGTGCTGTATTGTAACTTTTACAATATTCTGCTGTACTAAGTGGCGTTTTCATCATTCAAGAACAAACAAGAACAAAAGTCCATGTCAGACATTCCGATCACAGCAAACCTGTTATCCTCAGTGGTGTGTTATTGTGATTTGATTGTTGGGTGTTAGATGGGTTAGATAAATATTGATAATCCAAGGACCTATAAGACTATGTGCTCAGGGTAACATTTGAAATACATAAAATTATACGTATCACCTTTTACTCTTTGATTTGTGTGCTTTTTATGGTACATCTTGTTTGTAAACATCAGTCATTTAATGTGTGGTATTGTATGTAAATGGCTGAAGCTACTTCCAAAAAATGTGCATTTATTACTAATGAATGTATCAGTGTTTACTGCCATAAAACTACATAACTTGATCTCAGGCAATTTAATGGCTAGTTTTTCAATGGTGAGCAGCATGTAGGCTATTCAAAGCATTACTGTGATTGTTTCTATATGTAAAGATCTGCTCCATTTCCTAATAAATGTGTCAACATTCACATGTTTTTCATGTTTTCCTGTGTAAAATATTTTTATGATAAAGACCTCAAAAATAGACTTAATACAATTTTGTCCAACCCATTAACGTTGGAGGAGATATAACACATGATATTATAGACTAGTAGGTGGCATCGAGTCAAGGCAAAGCACTTACAAAGGCAATTCAAAGTACTTTACGCAAGGCATAAAATACATTGATTTAGAAATAAAGCATTATAATTTTAAAATACAATTTAATAGATTAAAAAAAAGAAACTACAGCATATTACGATACAATGCAGTTAATAGTGCCGAAATAAAAAAACACAGATTTAATAAAATGCAGTGGGAAAATAGTGACTAGGGAGCACTAATTTAGCTTTTGATTAAGCACACTGTAAACTGTCCAGTTTATTAATTTTTCTGTGTCCTGCTTTGGCACAAATAATTTAATTCTTATCATATTTTAAGGTGATAGAACATTGATTTTGTAACTTTCTTAATATGGCTGAATTCACAGCTATACAGAGCTTTCTTTTTGAGTTTCTCAAAGAGGACCAATAGTCTTCCTTATTGGCATCAGTTTTATCTTTGTGTTGTTCCTGCAGAGCATTGTTAGGGAGAGCGAAACCTTATTACAGTATTAAGTGTATAGTTCAGTCTTACATGAAGTTAAACAACAAAGACATTACCACTACCTTGACAAATAACAGTGAATTACTCTGCTTGTCCACCAGGGGCGTTGTTCTTTATTTACATTTGCAATGCCTCATGGGTAATATTCAATATGGCCGCCGCTTGTACACTCTGAAGACTGTACAATTTATACTTTATATTCTTGACGTCTCGTTGCCTAGAGGAATTGATTTTTATTTATTATTCGAGGTGAATTGAAACGTCATAATGTGGTTTCCGCTGTACACTGTGTGTTTAAGAAGCCAGAAAAGCTCCAGGAGCTTCAGTTCTGCTCTGCTCAGACTGTCACACCACAGAGCTAATGTTCATTTTCACGTTCATTTCAATCATATTAGCCATTCAGCTCTTTCAGCACAGAAATGCGCGGCGCTTCTTTACAAAACCCACGGAGACCCTGCACAAGTCGTCCAGTAAGAATCCCAGTCTAAATTTCCACGTTCCTTCCTGAAATTCTGTGGCAAGTGTTTTAAATTAATCAACTATTAAAATTGTTGTCAGCTAATTTTCTGACAGTAGACCACTCGATTAACGGCTTAATTGTTTCAGCACTAGATTATAATCTGTAAAAAGTAGGTAATATCATCAAATGGGATTTTCTGGTTGCTAGGTTGGAGGATGTGGATCTCTCCTCCATAGGTGCAAAGGATGTCCTTGTTAAAATGATGGCGGCCCCAATCAACCCATCAGACATCAACATGATTCAAGGTAACAACGTAGTTATTAAGATATTAAAAATAAATAAAAAATGGAAGTTTATGGAAGAAGTTAAATTTTTACTGAAAGAAATATGTTTACTCCTTGTTCAAATCTTTAGTTTGACAGTTCTGAAGTTGACAACTCAGGTATCTAAACCAAGTATCAAATGGCACTGCCTTTTTCAATAATTGGTAATGTTGGCATATTTTTGCTCTGTACTATAAAAGTATAGAATTTAGATGGCATGAAGATCAGTTGGTTATCTAACAGTCTTTTTCAGGTACCTATGCTATCCTGCCTGACCTTCCAGCAGTAGGAGGCAATGAGGGGGTGGCAGAGGTGGTAGAAGTGGGCAGCCAGGTGAAGTCCCTGAAAACAGGAGACTGGGTCATTCCAAGAGATGCTGGCCTTGGTAAATTACAGCTTGAATAATAACTGAACCTGTAGTGTCGTTGTTAGGTCATCCCACATGAGATCTGAAAAGGTTTCTGTCCGTGTGTGTTCAGGGACATGGAGGACAGCAGCAGTGCTGGCTGAGGACGATGTTATCTCACTATCTAAAGATATTCCCTTGTTGTCTGCTGCCACACTGGGAGTCAACCCCTGCACTGCTTTCAGGATGCTCTCTGACTTTGAAGATCTCAAGCCAGGTAGTTGTTTTCCATATGCAGGTGATGAAACTAGCAGTTAAAACAATACAAAGAAAAAATACACACCAGTTCTAATGGCAGACTCAAAACTCCTGGATCACACATAGAACATCAGCTATCTGAGATACCCCTTAATTCACCTATGCTCCAATTCCAAAAAGAAATGTTTAACCTCTTCAACTACACTATATGTTTATGTATGTATATATGTATGTGTCTGTATATATCCAAAAGCACCCAAAAGTAAATACAAAATGTCAATGGATGCAGTGTTCCCACCTGTTACCTCTTGAAATATGACATGCTGTCATATTTTGGCTATCGTATGTGAATTTCCCTGTACCTGTTTAACTTCCAGGTGACACTGTGATCCAGAATGCAGCCAACAGTGGAGTTGGACAGGCTGTAATACAGATTGCTGCTGCAAGAGGAATCAACACTGTCAACATTGTCAGAGACAGGTGAATGCAGTACCACAGTAACTCTTGAGTGTGTTTTTAACTGCTGCCTGTAAATCACTAACTGGTTAGACTCTGGCTCCCTTCCCCCATCTCCTTAAATCAATTGTTCTGAGGAGACTTTGCGAGTTTCAGTCTTGCTCATTGGCCAGGGTTATCAGGCAGCCCCCAAAGGCCCAAAGGTGTGATAGTAATGCTTTATGTCCAAGGGCAATTGAGAAAGAATGTATAGAATTTATGACTGTAATTAACTTCCTCATTGGGTCTTCCCGTTCACAGGCCAGGGTTCACACAGCTCAGTGATAGGTTGAAGGCCATAGGTGCCAGTCACGTAATCAAAGAGGAAACATTAAGGCGGCCTGAGGCTAAGCAACTGTTCAAGGTCTGTGGGTATAATCACACCTTTAAAAATACAATCGTCATTTTGTTCATGGCTTAATAAACATGTTCCAAGTATAATAATATATTTTTCTTCCCTAAAGACCTGCCCAAAGCCTAAACTGGCACTGAATGGAGTTGGGGGCAAGAGCGCAACAGAACTGCTCCGTCAACTACAGTCAGGATGCTGATGATTTTTTTTTTTTTTTTTTNTTTTTTTTTTTTTTTTTATTTGACAGAATCTGGTTTTCTTAGATGATAAAGAAATTCCAGAACTTCTCAAATAGTAGCTGGAGCTTTCAGTTATGTACATAAACTGAAGAGGAGGCCTTTATTTGAGACAGGCTATAATTAGAGCCAGCCATTTATTTTTAAGTTCCCTCATTTGTTGCATTTAGATATATATATATATATATATATATCTTTGGTCATATTTTAGTAAGAAGCCTGTTTTTGATTTGTTCATTTGCTGTTGCTACTGACTTCTGTTAATGCAGATTTGCCAGTATTGCATTTCTGCATGTTATTGTAATGTTTGTCATGGTAAATGTATCAAAATGTACTTAAACACATGAATTCCAGTAGTACAAGAACATAAACATGACATACCACTCTCCTGCTCAAATTTTTTGCAAGTTTTTTTTTTTTTTTTTTTTAACAGGAATATTGTTTTAGTTGCTAGTAATTCATTCACATTCATTCTAGTTGCCGTTTTCGTCAGTATTATGGTAATGATAATGAAACTCAACACTTCCTTCAGACCTTTAGTAAAAAATTGTAGGGAATGCTACAATTTTCTAATCTATGGTGGTGGTTCTAATCTATGAACCACTAGAAGCTTTCATTGTGAAAAAGGAAGTATTGAGTCTGCACTAACAGCAGGGAGAAAAGCAAGTACATTAACTATGAATGACTTAACTAGGCCTAAAACAGTATTCTGACAAAAAGAAATGCTTGGCAGCAGAGTAGTGAGTATATCATTACATTGCTATACAGATGAAATTAATGCTTTGGATAGCCCTTGTAGCGACGTACTGGTGACTGTGGTTTTTCTTGCATTTTGAACCTCAGGTATTATTTTATTCAAGGCTTTAATTTGATAATTTACAGTATTCCAAATTGATTCCAGGGTGGGAGGATCCATGGTGACATATGGAGGGATGGCCAAACAGCCAGTCACTGTCCCTGTGGTAAGATTAAACCTGCCATGGCCATCCAGATTTCACATTACATTTCTAAGGACATAATTTTACAATGTAGTTTATCACTCAGCCCAATAGTGTAACACTTACTTAACTGCCCTTGCTTTTTGCAGAGTGCTCTTATTTTTAAAGATGTGAAGCTGCGGGGATTTTGGGTCACACAGTGGAAGAAGGATCACTCACATGGTGAGATAGCATGGACTTGCAGAGGTCAAGACCCACATATGAGTCCTTTCAAATGGATTTCATGAGATATTCTCCTAAATTTTTCCATAGATGAAAGTGCATTCAGAACCATGCTGGATGAACTTTGCTCCCTCATCCGGCAGGGAAAGCTGACAGCCCCTGTCTGCACTGAGGTGGGCATCAAAGACTTCCACAAAGCTCTGGACACAGCCATGCAGCCTTTCACCTCAGCTAAACAGGTCCTGGTCATGTAAACAGGCTGAGATTTCATCATTTGTTTCACTGTCATGATCACTGTGTAAGAACTTTGCAGAGCGAAGACATCATTTTTGACGCATCTATTGCATATATTGTTAAAGCACGTAATAAATGTGTGCCCTTAAAGCAGGCTCGAAGTCCAGTATCTGTTATCTGCTGCAATGACATTTTGAGTTCTCCTACGTTTACTGGCAGTAATTAAATACTCATTAAATCATTATATAATTATACTGGATAACAGGATACATCTTAGAATCTAGATAATACACTTTTATCAGCCATGGATAGCAACATGTTGCACATCTGCAATTTTGAGTTCCCCTACATTTACTGGCAGTAATCAAATACTTATTAAATCCTTATAATGATACTGAATAACAAGAAATATCTTAGGATCTAGATAATACACTTTCCATGTTAGCAACATGTTGCATTGCTTCCAAGTTATATATTCACCATTAACTGCAATTCATATTACTAATTGACAGGTTTATCATTCTGGTACCACTTGTATTAAAGGTGCACTGATGACTTAAAGCATAATTCATGATGTTTTTGGATTTATTGAAAATATGAAGTAGAATTAGACAGATAGGAGCAAAAGACATTTGACAAAGGTCCCAGGCTGGATTTGATTCTAAGTCATAACTGTTACATGATACCTACTTCTGCCTCTTAATCTACGAGATTACCTTATGGGTTGTCATCATGGTCAGAAATGATTTGTTCATTTTCAGCATTTATTCACTTGGTGCCAGTGAGTCAAAGGTAAAGAAGCCACACCAAAGAACAGTGAAGCCAAAGATTGTTTTCCTTGCTTCTGAATTACATTTGGTGGAAGTTAAGGTGGCCAAGTTAAATTTTAGATGACTTATAATTTAAAACATGAAAACATTTCCACTGATAACCTAGCAGACATCATACAGTATGTTAAATACTGTCCATTTGAATCAGTTGTAGAGAAAATCTTTACACAGTCATTTTAACAATATCCAAAGATCTTAATATGGAATTAAATTTAATTAGTTAATGACATGCTGACTGTTAAAAGATCAAATGATATGTTTTAAATACCAGTAATTACAGATGATCATCACTGTCTGGCTAACACCTGACTTAGAGCCACAGATAAGACAGGCAGAAAACTGCCATAAATTAAAGCTGCTCCTTCTTTTTCCAGACAGTGTTCATATCTGTTGAAGTCTACCTCTCTGGCTGCACACACATGGTCAACACGGCAGTCACTGTTACACTCTGTCAGGTCATAGCTGACAGAGTTGAACTCATAGTACTTCTGTAGGTAGCAGTGGTTGTTAGCCATAAGCTCCAGAACCTGGTGCATGGAGGCTGGGGAGGCATCTGGTACTCTGAAGCTCTCTGTGAGGCGGTACTCCTTCTCCCAGCGTGCTCGAGCTACATTAGCTTGAGTCAGGTTGAGATAATACGTCACCACATCCTGAGTGAGTTCAGAGATGAGGTTTAAAAAATAGAGAACAGCAGAATGAAAGAGCATTGCATGTTGCACCAATGGAAAGTTCCTCAAATGTATTTAAAGGAAATGTATTGTGTAGGTGCTGACGGCTTTGACCTACTTTGACCAGAAGTGTTTGCATGTCATATTCAAAAACACGAATCCCAGGATTGTTGGCTCCATCCACAACTCCAGGCAGTGTTGTTTCCCATGGTGTGACCCCTGGACTGAGGAACATCACACTGATAGGAGAGCCTGTAGAAAAAGAAGGGCCATTTCCATTGATTACCCTAGTGTTATATCTTAGTGGTCAAGAAACATCTGGACACTTAAAGTCAAGAAATGACAAGTCGTGTCAAAAAATTATACACAAGAAAGAGGAAAAGAAGAAGTTAGCAATAGTACCACAATAGTATGAAAGTACCATCTGAGTTGTAGAACATGCGGAAACTGTCAGTATGGTGATGACCAAAGAACTGTCCAAGTATGACTGAATGATGCTTCTGAATTAGCTCCAAGTACTGTGTGTTGAACTTTGGTCTGAACCACGGCTTACTTCTCTTCTTCTCAAAGAAACCTGGGGGAACATGGCCAATGATGTACACCTGGTAGACAAATCAGTGTAGAGTTAATAAAAAGCACAGCTAGAGGACATAATAATAATAATAATAATAATAATAATAATAATAATAATAATAATAATAATAATAATAATCAACAACAGCTGGGATATCCCAGCTGTTGTTGATTGTAGTTGTAGTGTATAGCTGCCTGAAGCATACTACTGTGAATTGACTGTCTCTAATTAAGATATCTCTTTATGAATCCCAGTTTACCCCATTGCAAAGCACATAGATAAGATGCCTTGCCTTCTCTTTGTTGTTGGCTGCATCTGTCAGAACCTGATCAGCCCAGCTAAACTGATCCGCTGGGTCATCCATGTCCTTGGTCAAGTTGTTCTGGTCATAGTAGAGGTTAGTGTTCAGGACCAGCATCCTTACACCAGTTTGATTCAGGAGCTTTTCAGAGTAATATCCACCTAAACAAAAATAGAATATGACAGAATCAGAAATGCGCTTTCAAATGAATGTTGGATGTTTGATGCACAACTTGTGCCATGAGGTAATGTGGTTGATCCATGTAGCAATATAGAAAAGCATTTCTTCAACTATGGCCAAAAAAGTGTCAAAAAAAAAAAATCTCTAAGAATTAGAGGAGGATTTAAACACCTTTTTTGAAGGTTCCTTGGGATTCTGGACTCAACCAGTCCTGCCACATTCTTGCTATCTGGTCATAGATGTAGTTTTGGGCTGCAGGTAGCTGGTTCTTTGGATGGTAGTCGTGGTTGCCCATGGCAGAATAGACTTTAGTGTCTAAAAAAAATCACAGTGACTTTAGTGTCTAAAACAAATCACAATGGAAGATGTCCTCATCCATAAGATTTTAAATTAAATGTCGAACTTAGTTATTCTTTGCCTGACATACACACAGTGTCTCATAACTTTACACTTACTTGGAAAGACCTGATTTATGATGTGAGTGAGGTTGCTGATAATGTGGAGCACCATCTCTTCTCCAAGATCCTCATTAGGTACATGTGGTGTGTCATCACTGAACAATAAAATGCACAGGTTGTTCAAAATTGTCTTTTTGGTAAGGGTCTGTTGGATTTTATGCTACTATGGGTAGTGGGAAAAGGTGATGAATTGGAGACCACAGCTGGAGCTGTGATCCCCTAGCAGCTGGAGAGGACCCACAAAAATCTAAAAGCTAATTTAGATCTAATAATATAGATCTATAAGAAATATAGCTACTTTGGTGGACTACTCCTGATAGCTATACAGCAGCTGTCAGAGGAAATCTCATAAAAGAAGCAAATATGAAACTTAGAAAGCCTCAAAGCATTTTTTTTTCCTCCCAAGAGAAGGACTTGGGACTTTAAACAATAAGACATAGGTGAATGAAAAAGTGTCCCAAGAAAACTTAAAGCCAGCTACTTACCCTGTCCATACAATGAAGTCCGGATGTGGTAGAATATCCTTCATGGCATACACAGAGGAGTTAATTAGATCCCATGGCGAGTCACAAACATAATCTCCATACTTCCCTGCATTGGCTGCAGGTCGTTTTCCACTGGATGCACACACCAGTTCAGGGTCATCGGTGAGTTTGTATGTTGGGTCCCAATGCAGATCTGTGATGTGCCAGAAGTTCCCTAGAAAAAATGCACAAGAAAGTTGCCTCTGCTCTATGATTTCAAATTTTAAAGATAATGTATTGCTGTATTGATAGTGCTATATGACTGCAGCCTGTCACAGCTGAGACATAACTTTGGCTACCTGACAGTGCAAGAAGATCTTTAAGAAACAGGCAAGACAGAAGCAGAAGGCTCTTTACTGCAGACATGCTGAAATGTGTGAGAAAGTACAAATCTCACAGCTGTTCTTTCAGCTTTCAGTCATGTCCAGGTTTGTGAGCAAGTCTATAAAGGGTGAAGCAAGATAAGATACTGGCAGTTACAGCTTTGAAGGTATGACACATTGGCTTTGGGCCGAGATGAAAAGGCAAATATAGCTATTATAGCATGTTTGGTTGCTTATTATGTTACATCTTCAAAACTAAAAATAATATACTTGGAAACCTCATGCCTGGCCTAGGCTGATGTAGGTGTAATAGGAATTATAACCCTCCTTAGCAAAAGCTTGATCCAGTAGAAGGCCATTTCAGAAGCATTTATAACCTAAAAATTAACGGATAATCGGGATTGTTGTGAATAATTTAATAGATGTACATAAAATCGTTCATAACTATTTGATAAATTACTCGCATGCATAACATCAAGACAGCCAACCAATACTAACATTCCTGTTTGTTGTAGGTTCGCGGTAATCTTAAAATTTCCGTGTTTCCGATAGTACCTGAAGGCAGCACAGAATGCCGATTTTTGTGCCCTGAATATTGCCGTGCAGGTTTATTTTTTTTTTTTTTTTANTTATCATTCAGAACCAGCCGTAACTGCCGAAACGTAAGAGCGGTATATGTAAAAATTAGATTTAATGCCGGTATCTGTAGTAATATAGGCGGAGACCGAGAAGTGGTATGTCCTATGAGACTATACCATGGGCGAAAATTACTCAATACATTGGAACTTTCGCGGGACTTCTGCACCGCGCAGGCGCATTGCACTGAGTGCATCGCGCGGGACTAGAGAAGGAAGTAGTTGACAGACTTGTGTTGTGCGCTGGTTCTCCATTTTGCAGCATTAATCTCAGAATCAGTTTTAATAACGATATACAATTTCCCGATAACATGTGGAATCAGGGTGAGTTTAATGTTCACGCCATTACTCTCAGAGTGGTCAGCTCGGCTTGTTGACGTTATTTGACTACGGTTATCACTAGCATGTCAAATGGTCTCTTTGTTTACTGTTGTGTTTGATATAACAACAGTTAACAACGTTAGCTCTGTTTTAAATAAGAGGCGCAACAAATAAAGTTATTTTAACTCTCCTATCGTGATCTCCTGTTCCTTTTTTTCAGGAGGGTACAGTGAGTCCAGTATGGTTGGATACAATCAGTCTCCAGGAGGTTTTGCATCACCTGCTTTATCTCAAGGAGGAGAGAAGAAAGCGGTCTGTACTGAACAATATCCCACAGCTTCACAATAATCAAAACATGTATAACAGTTACAATGCCAGCACAACATGTCATGTATTTACTCACAATTTTATACTCAACCAACATATTTCATCAATCTGTCATAAAGCCCAGTTTCTCCTTCCCCTTTACACAGGTGTGCACATGTTGTTTGTTGATGAAAACTAATAATTAGGACCTGTGTGTTTGTTTTACAGAGAACTCGTGCCACACAAATAATCCCATGCACAGTGTCTCAGCTGATGTCTGCTACCCAGGCCGATGAAGCCTTCAAAGTGGGAGATGTGGAAGTCGCACAGGTAAGATGAGGCAGAGAAGTGAAGTGTAGAAAATCTGTAAGGTACTTTTGCTAACTTAAACTGATAAGTCTTCATTGTGAAAACACAACAAGCGAGGTGATGCATCTGGTTTATCCATGCAAAGTCTGTGACTATAGAATAATTTGATGCCTGAGCAGAGTATATTGACAGGCAGTAGTAAATGAATTTGATATGCATGTACTTACAATGGACATGTATACAAATGCAGAATATTGGCTTTAGAGCTGCACATGTGCTAATTTATAATCTACGATAAAGCTTTTTTTTTGATGACAAAATCAGTGGTTGTGTGTTTTAGTTGTGTCAAAAATTGACAACTTCAGTACCTGAGAATTAGCCTTATATAGTTCCATTTTCAGTTAGTGATAATATTCATTTAATTTATTAAAGTTGAAGTTTAAGACACAGCAATAAAACAGCAGTTTTGACCCATTTTTCTCTTTAAGATTTCTGTTGAGTTTATTTCTCATGTTTTTGTTTTGTGATTGTATCAAGGTAATTTACTTTAGGGATGAAAGTCTGTATTTCAGCCTCTCTTTATATCGATCTCTCTCTCAACAACTTTTTATCGACACACTACAGCATATCGTTGCACCTTGTCGAATGCATGTATTCAATTAGGGCTAACGCTAACCCTATAACTTTATTGATATCGCTGCTGAATAAGAGTTTCTGTGATGTGTCTTAGGTTACGATTGTAGGCGTTATCAGGAGTACAGACAAATCCATGACCAACATCCAGTACAAAGTCGATGACATGACATGCGCTCCCATGGATGTAAAGCAGTGGGTGGACACGGAGGTGCGTTGAGTCCTTTGGAACCTCACACAGACACCTACAGTATTACTTGTTCATAGTTTTGGAAATTGAGGATTTTCAGAATATTCCCTCATCGTGCTTGTTCGTTAACCCTTTGGAGTCTCATCTTTTTTTTTCTAGAAAGTGTTTCACTTTAGAATTCATTCTAAAATAAAATCCAATCTAAAATAATTTAGCAAAAAAGTCTAAAATAAATCATAAATAGTTGGCAATTTTGTGTTTGATTCTAGAAAATTCTCCAAAAATCAGCAAACAATGTTTTAAAAAATAATTTTGGACTCCAGATTGTTAATGTTAATCACTTTGAAAAGAAGCATTAACTTTGTCAAACAGAAACTTGGGCTAAAGAAAACAGGCCACAATGTTGGTCGTTTCCTGCTCAAATGGTTTGTCAGACCACTTAATAGGAAACATTTAGTATTTTGGGATGTGAACACTTTTTTTTTTTTTTNTTTTTTTTTTTTTTATTTTTAATTTCGAGATAGTACATACAATAGTATGTTTTTCCTCTTTTTGTTTTTCTCCCTTTGCATACAATAGTGCAACTACAGTATGTGTTTCAGCCACCTTAGCAACGATGTGATTTTGTTGTGTTTAGGACCCAAGTGTGGACAGCACCGTTCTGCCTCCAGGCACATATGTTAAAGTTTCTGGCAACCTGCGTTCCTTTCAGGTGAGTTTACCATCAAAAATTGACTCCATAGTTCCTGGAAACAAAGCAGAAACAAATAATTTTAAGATCACCTGTGAGGACAGTAGATTGTTTGCAGATCAGTTTTCGTACAGAGTATGCTTAAGTTTTTTTTTTTTGCATTTTTCAACATATGTACTGAATGTTTGACATGTTTTTGAGTTATTCTTTTGTTGCATTAGGCCGGTTTCATACGATAAAGCATTGAGCGTTGTGCTTACCTGGGCATTCTATTATTACGTATTGGGAGCTGAATGCTGATGACTCCTATCGCGTCACGCCACTTTGAGCACCGCACGACGCTCAAATTCTCCGTTTTAACACAGTGCTTAAAGTTCAACCAAATTCAACTTTGAGCTTTCCGACCTTTCCAATGCACAACCAATCAGAACAGCTGTATGTAAGCAGAAGTGCCACAGCAATGGAGAAGCTCATAACCTGTGTAGAGCAGTTTAGAATGGTCACATAATGACTCAACATTTGCCGTTTTTTTGCTTTTCTTCTCCAAATGAGAAGAAGAGCCAGAGCCTTCTTTGTTGCGATGTCTATGTCGCTACCTGATTTGAGCTGGAAACCTGATTTGGACCATAAATGAGCAAAGATCGCCCATGGTAACAGTCAACATGTAATTAGCGACGAGCACTTCCTGTCAGCGCTTGATTGAGCAGCGCTGTTCAGACTCCACTAATGAACAAACAGAGTGCTGGATGCCGAGCTCAGCAGCAACACTCAATCATGTGAAACAGGCCTTAGAGAATGTTGCGCTTCACTCCTCACCAAGATTCTGTTTTTTGTTTTTTTTTTTGTTTGATGTGAAAAGCACTTGGCCAACAGGATGTCAAGAATTAAAAATGCCAAACATTTCTCAGAGCTCACCAGCATAGTTCCTCTATGAAATCCTCTGTTGTTCAACTGATGGAAGATGTGTATTTTCATGTTTTCTTATCTCAGAATCACAGATCTGTGGTCGCGTTCAGCATCAGGCCCCTTGAGGACATGAACGAAATCACCTCCCACATGCTGGAGGTGGTCCAAGCGCATTTGGCTCTCAGCAAACCACAGACCATAGTAAGAATTTCCTGTTTCTCTGTCGTACTCTATTCTGGGAATGTTAGAACTACCATCATAGATCTTTATTGTTGGTTTAGTTACAAAAAGTTGCTGAGAATGCAATCAAGTATAAAAGTGGCATTACAGCATTGTCTGACAAAAAATAATGGTATCCTGTATAATCATCTTTGGTAGACAACTACACCAATTTAAAAATAAGCCACACTGTGGTTAGTTACTGCTTTCTGTATTTCTACATTTCTAAGTAATGTTGTGCTGTTGCCAGGCAACAAGTCTGCAACTCTTAGTTTTGGTTCTCTTTTTGCAGGGTGGCGGAGGAGGAACGAGCAGCAACATGGTGTCAATGCCACAGCCAGGCATGGGGAGCATGGGAGGAATGGCAGGGGGTTATGCAGGCGCTAACGACATGGTTAACAACGGCTTAAGCCCAAATCAGAATCAGGTGAGCCATCACAAGGGAATAATAAAATAATGCTCCAGTCCTTGTGGTAAGAAAAGCTTTGTCACGCACACACACAAGTTGATGTTCCTAGTTCCTGTCATCTCACTGTTTCATACTCCCTGTCTCACTGTGAATAAGCAGTTAAATGAGACATGATCGTTAAATCAGTAATGGTTCTGCTTGCTTCTGTATGCAACGTGTTTGACGGAAAGCATGTTTCAACACATCCGCATTGTTTATCAGGTGCTGAGTTTGATAAGAAGCTGCCCAGAGCCGCAGGGCATCAGCATCCAGGACCTGAAACAGAGGCTCGGCAGCATGAACCTGGCTGTCATCAAGTAAGAGAAGTTCGCCTTTACTTCTTAAAGGGATAATTCACCATAAAACAGAAATGACCTGCTCAGTACTTTAATGTCTGATATTGTTCCAGTGAATATAGAGAGCAAAGTCAACATCTGTTCCAGTCACATCTCCATGTGCTCGAGCAAATGAATGAATGGCTCCACTGACACCGAATGAATGCTGGATGTTGGAGGAATTGTTGTGTGAGATGTTACAGGCACTGATTGATAATTTTGAATTCTGACACAAAGATGTGAGGAAGGCCTATAATATTTTTGTGGAAGTAATAAAATTCCATCAGATGCATTCATTTGAACTAAGTGATTACATCTTACAAGTTCCAGATGTTTCTACAGGTCTGTGAATTGTAGTTATTCATTAACTGGCTGCTTCCTGTGACTGGCTTTGAGGCAGTTGAGCACCCATCATGCTCACCTTATTGGGCCCCCAAAGACTTTCGCGTCTTCCCAAATGTGAAAAAGGCTTCAGCTAGTTCCCTTTTCCTCCAGATGAGGTCATATACTGTAAGCTGTAGTGAATTTTTGATAGCCAAAAAAATGAGGTTGAAACCGGAATAACATCCCTCCTGTGTCAAAGGTGACTGTGAAGAAAGAAATACCTGCAGAACCTTCTTTGTGTTAACACAAGGCTCAGAACTTTCATTCAGCCTTCCAAAATGAGCTTCCGTATTTAAATGTGGAGATTCGCTGTCTCTCTGCTCTTCAATGAAAGCTGTACAATAAAAATAAATAACACATCTAAATTTTAGTTGAGGTTCAGTTTCCCCTTTAACATCTGCCACTGAAATAGTAACATCTGCTCACGATGGTTTGACCACAAACCTGACACTGCTCACATTATTTGTTTGTTCTTTCTGCTTCAACCCATTTTCTGCTCACGACTTGAAAAGTGCTTTAAAGTACCATACCGATGATTGTGCATGTTTGAGCCTAATATATTCAGTTTTCATACATGTGTCATTATTGACTACCCTTCCAGACCGCCATCGGTTTCAGTTCATTCTGGTATGCTATTAAAATCAACTTGTTGATACTTGAAACGTTCTTGGGATAGGTAATCCATCATCACGAACAAGACGTATATTCTGTTTTTTTTTTCAAAGTTACGTAATTTTAGCATTTAAGCGCAATAAAAAGCGTGGAGTGAATGTATATCTCCACCAGGGAATATAGTCCCAAATGAAGACCTGCGTTTATCAAAAAATTTGAATGACCGTGATTTCATAAGGCCGTTTAACTATTAGTAGGCGAAAAATCGATTTTTAAGATGGGTATATCGCTTGAATATTTGATTTTGAAAGATTAAGAGATTTTGCAAAATATCNTTTTTAAGATGGGTATATCGCTTGAATATTTGATTTTGAAAGATTAAGAGATTTTGCAAAATATCATGGGAAATATGGGAAATGGTTGTCAGTAGCGTAACATGTATATGAAAATTTAATATATTAGGCTCAAACATGCAAAATGGAAGGTATGGTCCTTTAACTTTAACAGAATGGCCAGTTGTTACAATAAGGAAAATTACTGTAGATAACCAACACTACCCAAACAGCCGTATTAATACCAACGCCAAGCGTCTCAAAACAGTTCCTGTATTCAGGTTAAAGACCAAAAATGCATTTCCATCTGCTTTGTTTACCCTCAAGATTGTCTCTTCACTAAAGAAATGTGAAAACTAGGAGTCACATGTTTTGGCTTGTTTATAACTGCATTGAAAAGATTTGAAATATGCTGCAGGAATCTTAACACGTCATATTTCTCTCTCTCTCTCTGCTTTGACAGGCAAGCAGTGGAATTCCTGAGCAACGAAGGCCACATCTTTTCCACCATCGATGAAGACCATTACAAATCAACAGATAACGACGACTAGCCACCTTCAGCGCAGCGGGAAAGCTGCTGTAACATCAACTTCATAACTCAAAGTGATCACCTAAATTACAGCCTGTTTCAGTGCTGCAGTACCAAGCGGAGTCTGGAGTCCTCCATTAACATGCTGCGGTTGATGTTAAACAACTCACACATCAGGTTTTTTGGCACCTTTGGTTTACACATCCTGTTTTCCTGAGGTTGCTGCTGCTGTTTTGAAGTCCCAAAGGTCTTGAAGTTAGACACGATTTTGTTAGCTGTTATTTTGTTTACCCTCTCCATTATAAAACTTGTAATTTTAAAGATTAGAACACAAGTACTTATTTTTCTTTTCTTTTCCATGTAACTAAACTTTGACAAAATTAAAAATTATACAGAAAATATTACAGTTGCTTCTCTACAACATTGTTTAATCATTTATCAAATATTTTTCTCTTCATAATTCTTCACAATTCTATGTTCAATTACAATCATAGTAGAACAGAAATTAGAAATACAAATAGCATTCTTTCAACAAAGTATATATTGCAAAGTACAACTTGAAAGGAAGGCAAATACACCCACATTTATATATATAGATAGAGATATATTTTGACCATATATATAACACAAAGTATGGAGCAAAGGTCTAACAAAAAATTGCAAGTGGTAAATAACTTTGTAAATACACTAACATAAATAATAGTTTATATTATGTAATTAAACCATGATGTAATTACAAAAAGGAAGCAATATTGTGTATTTGAGCCTGAGCAATATGCTATAATACTGAGGCTGATGATATCACTCAATATACCAGTATATACAATTATAGATATATTTGAGTCATAATTGTTAGATATGTAAAAATATTGAAAAGGAAATTGCATAATTTTTTTTTTTGGTTTGCCTTACATTTATTATTCTGTCACAATTTATGCATGAATTATTCGATTTCAAAATGAAATCTACGCCTTTTGTCTATTATTAAAACAGATTATTACTTTCAACAGACCATTAAGGATTCCAATGACAAGTTGGTTACATGCATCAAATCCAAAGAGTACGCTTTGATACATCTGACAAAATAATTAAAGATATCAAACTACCACATAACCTTTTGCTTAATCATGTTAAGATCTGATTGCCCATGAGTTGATACCACTCAAAGCACAGGATTTTTATAAAACTTGGCATTCTCTTGTGCTTTCCTAACCATTTCTGCCAAATCCTCGTCCACAGATTCATAGTCATGGTCACTGCCCACATCTGCTGGGACATCATCTAGCGTCACTGTGAGAAGAGTGGTAAAGTTAATATAATTTAATATAATCATTATTGTGGCTTTCTCTATCAGAATATTTAGGTATTTGCACACAGATGTATATGCAGAAGCAGTGATTCACCTTTTTTCTTTGACTCCTGAAGTTTCACATAGGCGTTTGGCAAAGCCTGTCCTGTTTTCATGTCAGCCGAATGCTTTCTGGGTGTGATTGGTGGAGGATGGTGATCTGAAGGAGCCTGAATAGTAACAGGAAGTCAGACACATTGACTTTTATTAGACATTTGATTTCTTTACCACAGTAGAAAGTGGAAGCATCCTTGCCTTGCATAGAGGTTGCTGTTTGACAAATGTTTTTACACAATAATTATTAGAGAACATAACCAAAACTACATTTTCACAGAAAAGACAGATGGTCTACAATCAATTTTAAATGGAAATTTTTGGAAATTTAATAAATGTAAGAAGAACAAAACTTACTGGGGGTGGGGGAGGTGGGGGCCTCCTTTTGCTATTTAAGGTCAAATTATCTAACTCCTTGNTTACTGGGGGTGGGGGAGGTGGGGGCCTCCTTTTGCTATTTAAGGTCAAATTATCTAACTCCTTGGTGAGGGTGCAGCTTTTTGGTTGAGCTGGTGAATGTTTGGGGTTGTCTGGCTTCCATGAGGTTTTTTTGGAGGATTTTGATGATGATTTCGCGGAATGCACCATCATTGAGGATGACAGATTTCGTTTTGGTGGACGAGGGGGAGGAGTCTCGCCCGAATCACCTTGTTTGTGAAATTCATAATAGAATGTGTCAGTCACCTCAGTAACTGTATCCACATGACACAAAGGGGCATGACCATTGGGCCATGGTAAGGGGTCTTGAGTAAAAGACAAAGATGCAGAGAGCCATCTGGTTGGGATCTCAAAACAGCGATCTGGATTGTGTGGAAGGCTTGCCTGGATGGTGGGTTCTATCATGGGCCCTTCTAATCGGAGACATGGAAACCCAACTAGAGGATCTGTCTCAAGTTCAGCATCCCGGGTTACCACTTTAACATCAAGCGGCAAAGTAAACTCTTTACCCAAATCCCTGAGACTGTGCTTCTTGTTATCAGTGATCTTCTCCAGAAAGTGACATTGCATGTACAAAGGCAGAACAAGCTCCTTTTTCTGATCCTCCTGCTTGACCTCATCTTCCTCATCATCGTCATCATCCCCCTCATCCAGCTCTTGGATAGGCTGACAAATGAGAGCCTCAACGGTCTGCTTCTGTCCATTGTTCTTTCCACAATCCAACTTGACCCTTTCACAGCGTAAAACCTCGAGCTGTTCTCCCACACTGAGAGCAGGCAGGCCCTCCTCTTCCACCTCCTCACTGTTCCTTGTCACATTGACCCTGAGACCTGGTGACTGCACTGAGGCAACATAAAGATCATATACAGAGTTAAACTCTCTTGGCCTCCTTCGAAATCGTCCTCCATATTGCTGCGATATCAGGAAGTATTGCTGTGCCTTCCGGCCCTTCATGCTGGATGCTAAAACCATGGCTGAAGTTCCTTTCCCATGGAGAATCAGGTGCTGGCCCTTCCTGAGTTCTGACAGCCAGTTACACTTCAACAGAGGCCAGCTCTCTGGGCCTTCCAGTATCTCTGCTGCTGTGGGGAAAGATTTGTCTGGCTGGGAATGGACCTCTGTCAGAGTAAGTGGGGTCACAAAATTCACATTCTCACACAGGTCAGTGACATCGACCACATCCACCTCTAAATTGGAGGGGAATCTCACCACATTTTTCCGCACTGCACAAAAAAATTGGAGAAACTATATCAGGTACATAATAGAAGCAATCATAATGAAATTAAATGCAGTGGTGATGTTATTTACAGCAAAAACCATAAATTCTGACCAAGTTTAGTCATTGATATAATTCAAAAAGCAATGTTTTGAAATATGTAAAAAAAAAAAAAAAAAAAAAAAATCTCAAAATGTGTGAAATGCAGACAATTTAAATTCTTTGTTTTAAAAAAAAAGTAGGTTATTCTTACAGTGCATGATGGCATGGACCTGGTATACAGGACTGAGGACAAGTGAGCAACCATACATAGTCGTGTTCTTGAAGCGAAACCTACGACTACGCAGGCAGGGTGATGTCATGATCTCTTGGAGAGTGAAGTATTCCTCACTCTCACACTCATAAAACTCCCCTCGAGCGGATAGCGGGATACACACTTCGGCTGAGGCTCCCTGTTGTCCTCTAACATGGCAGCGTACTTGACTCTCCTCTGTTTCATGCTGCTCAATGGAGAGCACCATCAAGTCTCTGCCAGCTCCCAGTGTGAAATTGTCAAAGCTCATCTTAGAGTGACTTGTGAAAGTGAACGGAAGACAAGAATCCAGGCCCACAGGCCTGAGGCTTAACATTTCCTCAAACGAATTGTATGGCATCTCCTCTGGAACAACTTTAAACAAGCCTGGGAGACATAAAAAGTGTCAGTATTTATATTAAAAATATGCTTCTGTTATAAGAATTTTCTTTACAGCTTAGACCAACCTGTGTGATTAATTGGCAGTTCAAACTTCTTATTGTTGCTGATGTCTTCACAGCACACTGATAGCAACTCAATATCAATGACTTTTATTAGATCCCCAGTGGAAAAACACACTTCACTGCCAGAAAGTTCATATATAGACCCTGTAACAGAAAGTGAGTGACAGAGTAATGGAGGAACAAAACTGAAATTCTGACTGTTATTTGTCTGCAGGAACTGGTGACATTTAGACATTATGTTAAGTTTGGGGTATTTACTTGAGGGTTTAGTATCAAATTCAGCTTCTACGAACCATATGTCATGTATGTCACATAGAGAATACAGGTTAGAGAGATTTATGTACATTCTTTAAATTAATCTCTTCAGCTTAGTCCTTATCTGAAATCAATAACATCTTATCAGTTCACAGTGAAAATTATAAAACTGATAGCCTACCTTGGAAATACACTCCAGAGCAAACCTGTAGAACTTTTGGCAGACAGATTTTATCCAATGATGCAATATATTGTTGAAGAGGCAAAGCGGTTGCAGTGCCTGCCATCACTGTTGCCTCAGTGTAGTGCAGTGAGAAATGAAGGCAGCAAATGATGAGCACAGCATAAAAGGATACTTTCTCAGTCAAAAACCACAAGAGCAAATGAGGAAGTTAGTTGTATGCACAATGCTTGCATTCACATGCTGATTCCGTAGGGGCCCCCCTTTTTTCTTTCTTTTTTTTTTTTTTTTANTTTTTTTTTTTTTTTTAAGTTCTATAAGAAAATATCTGATATGTTTGTACAAATTAAGGTTCTCTATGATGTACAGTGTTACTTTGTTTAAAAAAAATGATCAGAGAAAGGGTGAAGGCTGCAGATGCATTGTGCACTCATAAATTGTGTAATTTGTGAGAGAACACATACTATTCTCATGTGGACAGAGCTGATTTCCATTTAGTATTGCTACAGTAACTGCAGAATCCATGGCCCTCATTTTATTTCTCATTTTATTTCTTCTGTGAGTTTGTACAGGAGGGATTGTACACTTGCTGCCCTCAAACAATGACTAGTTCCATATTTTGACCCATATCTGTTCCATATTTGAATTTTTAGGAGTTTTCCTTTAATCTACCATTTAAGCTATTCTTAGCCTAAAGATTTGTTTTGTGAACTTTAGCCTATTAAATCAAATTCCTCAATAATGTAGAAGATTTCCTTTTTTGTTTTCACATCTTAATGATAATGCCATTCTGTTTGAGTTCTGACAGAAAAATGCAAAAATAGTTTTAAGACTGACAGATTATTTACCCAACATATTCATCAGCTGAATGGTAAAAGAGATCTTCAGTCAGTCCATAAACTAAGGGGCATAAAATCATATCAATCAGTCTGCATCTTAGTATGCATCTCTATTTTGATAAAAAAAAAAACTTGCACATCCACCCAAAATATACGATTTTAAGTACAATGAAATTAAAAGACAGAAAAAAATTAAAACTGCTTATTTTGGGCATTATTATGTAGACTAAATAATTGCAACACATCTAAAGTCTTGAATATACTTCTCTAGTTTAATATATTTGAATACTACGATCATTAGGATTACAACACTACAACTCCCAAGCATCCACGGTGACGTTACCCAAGATGCAATTCGGCCATGAGAAGCTGAGGCAAGATGGCGAATAAAACAAGCAAAGACAGTCAACCTCCTTTTGATTGTCCGTCATGGTGAGCAGATGCACATGCTAAAGTTTTAGCAGTTTATTTTTAATGCAGCTGCAGCGCAAGTCATTAATTTAAATGTCTACGCGCTGATTCGGTTTATCTGTTTATTTTATTTTATTTATTACCAAACCGCAGCCTGTGATTGCTGCAGGTAGCTTTAGCAGCTGAGCTAACTAGGTGGCTAACCTGGTAACGTTGGCGATAGTAGCAGGCATTTTTTTAACTGCGCCATTTAACAACTAAAAGCTTATATTGCTTATATATAAACTTACTGTTTTTTCTTGTCTCTTAACCGTTGTGTGGATGGCTGTTGCATGGATGAATTCAACTAATTTTTACCAAACCGCAGCCTGTGATTACTTCAGCTAGCTTTAGCAGCTGAGCTAACTAGATGGCTAACCTGGTAACATTGGTGAAAGTAGCAGGCAAAAATAAGTAAATAAATAAATATTAACTATGTCATTTACCAAATAAAAGCTTATATTGCTTATATATATATCAACTTATTATTTTTTCTTATCCCTTAACTGTTGTCTGGATGGCTTTTTGCAATAGGTGAAAGCGAACGTTTATAGTTGAGTGTAGTTTCAGCACCCATTTGAATGAAGAATCAACGAGAGACGTAGCTAGCCAGTTTATTCGTTGCTTATGTTGATCACCCACGCATGTAGTCGTGTTCTTATTTCTTCTGTTGTCTATAATAACGTAAACTGTTTGCTTTTAGGGCAGGCAAGCCGCCCCCGGGACTCCATCTAGACGTGATGAAGGGAGACAAACTGATAGAGGTAACTGTAAGCTTGATCCTTTTAATGGCTTCATAATAAGTACAACAACATTTGTTATTTTTAATTGGGTAACCAACTCATTAAACCATGTTAAAGCTAATACAGTTATTAACTGAGCATGAACTGCACCAGATACTAGCCTGACAGTCCACTTGATCCCAGGTGTGTTGTACAGTGGGATTGTTCTATGGCTGCATGGCTTCAAACGGTGCAAGAGCATCATTCGTCCTGAGATTTAAGCTTGTCAGTGGGAAGCAACACTGTTGAGTTATGGCTCAGAGGCACATTGTGATTGTGTCATATAACAGCCTTGGAATGATGATATACTTCATATGAACTATTCCGTATAGATTACGTAACAGCCTGTACAAAAGGCTTGCAGTGGGATATTTTATCTTGATCTTTTTACCATTAGTACTGTGTTTTCACTCTTGCAAACTATTGTAGCACATGGCACTTTTTGTGGCCACTTCTATGATGATATACTGTATAGCTGTATTGAGTATGAATGTAGAATAGATGTGGGTATTAACAGCAACCTTGATGCCTAAGTCAAATTTTTCCTTGGAGACCAATAAAGTTGACCTTGACAGAAACATTAAACTGATTGCATACTGAAAGTGGATTTTTACCAGATGCCATAATTGCCACAATGCACTGAAACTCTCTCTCCTCATAGAAACTGATCATAGATGAGAAGAAGTTCTACCTGTTTGGGAGGAACCCGGACTGGTGTGACTTTACCATCGACCATCAGTCATGCTCACGTGTGCATTCTGCCCTGGTCTACCACAAACACCTGAAAAGGGTCTTTCTCATAGACCTCAACAGCAGTAAGTCATCAATCAGTCACATTTCTGTTTATATAATCCATTTGTTTTGAACACTGACAAAGAATTCCTGGCCAAATTAAATACAATCATTTTTCTTAAAGATATGCACTATACTTGATTTCAGTACAACTATACTACAACTGCAGTACAAACTCACTAAAATCAAGTGCAGTATATTTTGTAATCAAAAATAGGTACAGTGTGAGCACGCATAAAGGGGTTGATTTAAAAGTTTTGACTGTGCTTTCTTTGTTGTCATTTGCATCACTCCTGCTGTGTTTCCATAAGGACATACCCTTTAGTTTCAAATAACTTCAAGCTAACATAGTTTGCTACAAACCCTTCTTTACTTTTAATTTGATTGGACAATAGTAAAGGAGTTAGCAGTCGTTAGCTTGGGTAGTTTTTTTTAGAGCAGGTTCTGAAATATTAGTGTCACAAAAGGTTACTGGTTAATTATTAAGTGTCTAAAGACACATTTTATCATTTTTGTGAGAGAAGCAACATTTTCTAAGTTTTGTAACTGGAGAAGGGAGGCTCTTGCAGGATTTCAGAAACCCAGTTTGTGCACTTGGGTGTTTTCAAGCCCAGATTAGAACCACTGTGCAAAGTCATTCATTTATTACTACTCTATCCCAGAGGTTTACTGCAACCCTGACAGCATCACAAGCATAACAACAATAGCATCCTCGTGCTTCTGTCAATTCCATGCAAATATGTAAAATCTAAATTATAAATAATTTGTCCGCAATTATGAGAACATTTGCCCATTTAATTGCCACAATCGCAGCACATGGGACTTTCCTTGGACACATCCGTCTGGAGCCACACAAGCCTCAGCAGGTTCCCATAGATTCTACATTAGCTTTTGGGGCTTCAACGCGGACCTACACCATCAGAGAGAAACCGCAAACCCAAGGCAGTGCCGGTACCGGAGACAGCAAGACAGGAGAGGATGAGGAGCTGAAAGGACTGCTTGGACTTCCAGAGGAAGAAACGGAGCTTGAGGTACATTCATTGAGCGTTGAGTGTGGTAACTATTGTAATATTCTCAGACATAAACCAGATGCTAGAGAACAGAAACAGCCACTGCTTGTAGCTTAATTAATCATTCAAATTTTCATTCAATTTCAGTTGAAGGCATTTTATCAAAACAGCCAATTGTAACCTGCTGTCTTCAGACGTCCAATTTTAATTAAAATGAATAAATACATATAAAATATAATAACTAATAAGAATGTTGTTTGCATTTCCCTATAGATACATACATGATATTATTTGTTACTATTACGGTTGGTCTGGTCTAGTATTATCAAGTAGAGTTGTTTAAATAGATATTACCATATGACACTATTCACTTTTTACTTTTGATTTTCGTGTGTCAGAACCTGACAGAGTTTAACACAGCGCACAACAAGCGCATTTCCCTCTTGACAATCGAGGAGGGTAACATGGAAATCCAGAGGCCCAAGAGGAAAAGGAGAAACTCGAGGGTCACCTTCAGTGAGGAGGATTCCATCATTAACCCAGGTACAAATGAGAGCGCAGGAAATATTGTACACAGTCAAACGACATGGACCTCCTGGTCATGAAGGATTCGCATATATATGCTTAATTATACATTCCATGAAATGAGGCCAAAATGTAGTAGAGTTTGAATTTTAACAGGATTATGTTTAAAACACTTACAGAGGACATAGACCCTTCAGTGGGGCGCTTCAGGAATATGGTGCAGACCGCCGTTGTCCCCATCAAGGTAAGCTTTGTTTTTATGTTTTCTAAAAATCTGATTGAGTTCATGACATGCATACATACATACATGCATACATACATAGCAGCTGGAAGTGCTGAGGAGTTGGTGTCTGAGCAAAACCACCATCCTGCTACTCACTTGTGAAAATAATAAGCCTGTTAGCAACATGCTGCATTTTCAGTACTTCTGCAATCGAAATAATGTGCAATTCGAAGATGAGGGAGCTTTTGTGCATTGCGGCAAAATAATTCATCAAGTTAAAGGAACAGTAAGGGATTGATTAGTTTACGACCAAATGCATATTTGATTTACAGCTAAATATGTACATCACATTTTGCCTTATTCTTCTACTCCGTTCTCTACGTGTTGGCGGTTGTCAAAGCAATTTTTGTATGTCTTGTCACCACCGACCGGTTTGATGGGATGATCACACTCCCCACCTGACCAGGAATTTCAGATTTAGGTGAGAACATGGTTGTTGCGGCTATTGTCCTGCATGAATGTAAGTGTGAAACATTCAAGGAACTCAAGGAACATTCCAGGTAGTCCTGCATCGTTGTGGTGTACATGTGCAAAAGGGGCTTTAGTGAGGAAATGGTGGATGTAGGTGCAGTGTGTGGCTTGTACAGTTAATACTCTGTCTTTCCTTCTGGCTGTAGAAACGAAGGGCTGAGGGTCAAAACACTCTGGGGCTTGAGGACCTGATGTCAAAACGCATTCATGGTTACAGCCTGAGTGGCGGCCTCTATGNCTCTGGGGCTTGAGGACCTGATGTCAAAACGCATTCATGGTTACAGCCTGAGTGGCGGCCTCTATGGCGACTTGCCTCCTACTAGTCACGAGAATCAGCCAACAGGAGGTCCAGGAAGTGCTTCTCATCAAGGAGGGCTCCCTCTGCCCTTCCCCAACCCAGCGCCAGAGGTGGACCTGGCCCCAGAAGCTCCCCAGCCCCCTGTCACTCTCAACCCCACCCCTGTCACTGCCCCCTACCTCCCAGAGACCCACAATGAGCCACGCAAAAAGAAGTATGCCAAAGAAGCCTGGCCGGGGAAGAAGCCCACCCCATCACTACTCATCTAACCAATCCTTTAAAGATGCTGACTCTCAGGTTCCCAGCAGACACATCAGGGACTGTGACCTGCCAGAGGTGGACTCATCCACTTCTCTGATGATATATATTTTTTTAAGCAGTTATATCACTCTGTCATCACAGAAAGGTATTGTTAATTCCCTGTCGTCTATCACATGGTGTCATCTACAGCACCGACTCAGCACTCGACATGTTTGCTGGAAAACAGCAAAATCTTGTCAATTGCAAACAAACTAAAAGAAACTGAACAAAACCAGGGCATGAACGTTTGTGCCGGAATAGCAGGTTGTTGTGCTTCTCTATTAGGGTCAGACTACATGATTGCGATGGGTCATTGAGTTGTGTTTTTGATGTGCTGGTTGTAAAGTATTTTTTTTTCTACTAAACAAAGGTTTGAACATTTTTTTTCACTCAGTAAATACTTTGATGCGTATGTCAAAAAAAAAAAAAAAATTTTTATATAAGAGGTTTTACTGTTTGAAAGAAATGACAGTCTGAGTATGTAGGCATGAGATCAGTTTGTAGCAAAAAATGGGGCTTTTTTTTTTTTTTAATTTCCAAATATTAAATGAGATATAATGTGATCAAGGTCTTGTTTTAAACAGTCAAACTTATTTCCATGAGTCATATTAAACCAACATGATATTAAATGTGGTGTACTCTGAAGTAGTGCTTCCAGCCACTAAATGAGTTGTTCACACATTCATGGTCTGCTGTAGGCCTGCAGGTGGCAGTGTCCTGCTCACCCACACCCCACCTCACCTCACCTGAACTCTTACAAGACAAAAATCTTCATGTGGCAGCCAGTGAGACTTGCACTGTGTGCTTGAAGCAGTCACGTATTTGATCTGATTTTTCTGCAGATAAAAGCCATTTTCCTGTCCTCAATAACTGCTTTCAGCATATTTAGTTCATATCATTTGTTTTCCATTTCCCCATTATTGATATACAGCTTAATACTGGAAGATCACCGTTCTTTAGGACTTGCACTTAAATGGATAGTTCCAAAAGTAGTGACAGGATTTTGGAGTTATAAAATACACACACACACACACATGAAAAAAAAAATCCTATAGAACTGATGATGTTGTAACAGTTATCTAGCACATTAACATTTTTCACATGCTACGAGTACAGTGCAGTTTACTTTAAAGATTTTGTATTTACTGAACAGACTTCATAGTTCTACACAGAGGTCCTCATTTAAACTACCGTGAGCAGTAAAGGTAACAAAAATAGTAGGACATAAAATCAAAGGAAATAGAGTCAAACATTTTGAAAATTCCTGGTATCTGTTTATTTTCTCTGAACTGGTATAAACTAAGTCATGAGCTTTGGCTGTACTTTACAATGAAAAGCAGGAGATGTGATGTTCCACTGTACAACTGTGCTGTTAACTTGCCCCAACTTTTAGTCCTCCTTAGTGGTGTGTGTATGGATTTTGTATCATAAAACTATAAATAAAAAAAAAATAAAATGACTCATTAAGTATTCAACCATCCATTCATTTTTTGTACCCGTTTGTCCTGTTGAGGGTCACAGGGCAGCAATTTTATTATTATTTTTATTATTATTATTATAAAAAGCTACTTTTAACTGCTTGTGATGCAGTTTGTACCATATGAAAGGTCCGATTTATTACAAGGACAATCACTTTGATTGCTGGCTTCGCTTGTTGNTTTGTACCATATGAAAGGTCCGATTTATTACAAGGACAATCACTTTGATTGCTGGCTTCGCTTGTTGGCTAATCAAGAACAAATACGACAACTTACCATGCCAAGATATTATTGTTGTAGAGGTAAATGTTAACCTGATATTCAAGGAGGACTTTGAACCTGTTCTGTCAGTGTTCACTGGACACTAAACAAAAAAGGCAGGCAAAATATCCATCATATGCTCCATGAAATAATAATTTTATTAATAAAGCACTTTTCCAGCAAAAGCACAAAGTGTTTTCCAGAGAAGGNCATGAAATAATAATTTTATTAATAAAGCACTTTTCCAGCAAAAGCACAAAGTGTTTTCCAGAGAAGAGAAAATAAAATAAAACACAAGATGCCCTGAAAGAAAAGTCTAAAAACAATTTTGTACGGTGATGATCATAAAATATGGCACTTGCATGAACTTCAGCAAATCTGATAAGAGTTTTGGATGGTGAAATTAGATTTGCTGTTTATTATTTAAGTTATATGGATAAAAGGAAAATATTAACTTTAGACATTTCATATTTAGTTGTAAAGGATTTAGTGCAAATGTACATATTGCATTTGTACTTTACAAAGAAAGTGCAGTAACAACTCATCAAAAAAAAAACAAAACAAAAAAAACGACATTATGATCATAAAATGGAAATTCAGCAAAATTTCTGTCACTAGATAAAATACTGCAACATTATTGTTATCTGTGTCTGTGTTAGTGTAAGGGCATATGAGGTGAGCTTTTAATTTCCCAAATGTTTACTTATTGAGTAATATATTTCTTTGATTGCATCTACTAGTGATGGTGATCCACAGGTTTGATCTTGATGTAGATTCCGTTGAGTGAGCGAATCACCAGTCTAGCAACTATTTTANATCCACAGGTTTGATCTTGATGTAGATTCCGTTGAGTGAGCGAATCACCAGTCTAGCAACTATTTTAGGCTTCCTACTGGGGTCCTCTACCAGTTGATATCGCTTCAGTGTCAAGGCTGTGACCACTTTCATCTCATTCATGGCAAAGTTTTGACCAATGCAGTTCCTGAGGGAGAAANCAAGGCTGTGACCACTTTCATCTCATTCATGGCAAAGTTTTGACCAATGCAGTTCCTGAGGGAGAAAAAAGCAAAACAATTAAAAATCCCAACACATCATCATGAGTGTTTAGTGTTAGAGACATGCTGCAGACAGATAAATGAATCAGAGTTTTTCATCTTGAGCTCAGCTGGAGCTGGGTTACATGCCTACAAGATTAAGTACAGAGAAAAAGCCACATGCTAAGAATTGGACAGACTGGTTAGTCTAACATAGTAGCTGAGTCATAGGTGTCAGGTGAGTGAGGGCAAACCTGGGGCCAGCAGCAAAAGGCACAAAAGCATGTGGTGACCTGCTGGAAGCATTCTCTGGCAGGAAACGGAGCGGGTCAAAAACCTTTAAGGATGCATGACAGGAAAAACAAGTATCAGTGAGATTTAATTGTTTTGCAGCTGTTTTAAAAGTAAAATGCACCGATGCAAAGACTTAAACATTACATCACTCTTTGTATACAGTATATGATCTGCTTGTGATATGCTGTGGAAACAACGGGAAAATTAAAGACTTTATCATAATTACTGTATCATTATGTCATGTCATCTACTTAGAGCCACTGATCAGTACAACACAATTTACCCATAAATGCAAGGAACAACAAATATTTTAACACTATGTAGCTAAAATCTCACGTTTATGAAGCAAATTATTCTTTGCTATGGAATTAGAAATTGAACTCAGGTGCATCTCGTTTCCACTGATCATGGTTGAGAGGCTTCTACAACTTGACTGAAGTCACCTGTGTTAAATTCAGCAGAATGATCATGATTTGCAGAGGCTCACATCTGTATATATATGAGGCCCTGCAGCTTTTTTTTCAGTGCATGTCAGAGCAAAACTGAGCTGTGTTGTCAGAAGAACTCAGAACCTACAGAGAGGGAACTGTGTCAAATCACAACTCTGGAAAATTTCTGCAGCTTTGAATGTCCAGAAGAGCACAGTGGCTTCTGTTATTCTTAAATGGAAGACAATTGAACCAAAACTCTTCCTACAGAAAGCCATGCTGTGCCAACAGAGAAGGGCTAAAGACAGAGATGGGATCAAGAAACTGTTGGTCACTCGAATGGAATTCCAGGGGTCTTCTGTGGGGAAGGAGAGACTTGCCAGAAGTCCAATCACCTTGGCAATGCTTCACCAGTCAGCCCTGTTTGGTAGAGTGGGTAGACAGAATCCACTCCTCACTTGGAGTTTGCTAAAGTACTCTGGCCATGAGAAACAAGTTTCTATGGTCTGATGAAATCTTGATGGAACGCCCTGGCCTGAATGCCAAGCGTTATGTCTGAAGTAAACAGGCACCTGTTGTCACATGGCCAATACCATCCCTAGGGTGAAGCATGGTGGTAGCAGCATTATGCTGTGGGAATATTTTCCAGCAGCATGGACAAGAGACTTTGCAATATCAAGGGAAATAATGAATGGATCAACATACAGAGAGATCCTTAATGATAACCTGCTCAAGAGCTTTCAGGACCTCAGGGTGAGGTGAAAGTTCATATTCATGGCCAAAACAATGCAGAAGTGGATTCAGAAAAAATCTGTGGGTGTCCTTAAAGGGTTCTGCTGGAGTCTGGACTTGCTAAAGGAACATCTCTGGAGAGACCTGAAAACAACAGTACAGGTATGTTCCCGATCCAGACTGACAGAGCTTAAGAGGTTCTGCAGAGAAGAATGGGAGGACCCCCAGGTATGCCAAACTTGCAGTATCATACCCACAAAACTTTCTAAATGCATGGTAGATTGATATTTTGATTCTATTGACTATAAACCATAGTTTAATATTTCAATGATCAAAAATAATTGCAAATACTACAGATAGACCATCACCCACTAAATATTCACTTACATCGGGGTTCTCCCAGACAGTTTCATTTCTGTGAGTTGCAAATATACTTGCTCCAACAACATGTCCTGTGTGTATTAAAAAAAAAAATACATATTTTAGGTTCAAATTGTTTCATATTCACACATGATGGAGTATCAATACTGATTAAATCATAATTGCAAAGCTGATGTTACTGTTTAATATGCAGTGATTTTTTTTTTTTTTTTTTTTTNTTTTTTTTTTTTTTTTTTTGAAAAGCTTACTTAGAGAAAATAAAGAGGGAATAGAGTAAAACCACCTGAAACTACACCAAGTTAGTATTTGATCTTGCCTACTAGGGTAAAAGTCTTGTTTGGCTCCATTGTAGAACTAGTACACCATTTAATGGTAAATTATATGACAGATTTTAACTGTCCATCAAACATTAACTGACAGAAAAATATGTGGTTGACCTTCAGGTACAGTCCTTCCATCAGGAAAGGTCATGGGTTTGGTGGTTGTTCTCGATATT
>VXCM01006496.1:0-10060 GCA_014773175.1 Lucifuga dentata
GTTTGCTGAGTTGACTCGGAGCTCTCGACAGTGCAGCCATCTTACAGCGCAACCGGAAGTAATGCCGATAATTGATTTATCAATTAATTGCAATTCAAATTTAAACCATTCTGATATTGATTCATAAAATAAAAATCAATCTTTTAAATAGGCTAATTTTTAATTGAACACTAGTAGCGTAAGTAACACTATCAGCATACATTCTGTGTGACAGCGCGACTAATCTGCTACAGAAAGATCAAGCCTGTACCAAAAACAACATGGCACCCGTGACTCTGGCACCTTGCAGGGTTAGAGCAGATGTTTGGACTCATTTTGGCTTTCAAAAGCAAAAGACACAAACGAGCCCAGCAAAAATAAGACCATTTTAAAAAAGCAACTCAGAGGTAAAATTCTATGGCAACACAACAAACTTGTGGAACTGTTTGACAAGGCACCGCCCCGCCGCTGCGAAGTCTGCAGCACCGACACCTGAATGAAGACAGATGACGGTNAAGGCACCGCCCCGCCGCTGCGAAGTCTGCAGCACCGACACCTGAATGAAGACAGATGACGGTAGAAAATGCATCAACCGGCGAATCGAATCGGGGCTTTGAAAATCGAAATCAAATTGAATGGGGAGGTCAGTATTGATGCCTTAGTAGCGAAGCAGGCGGGATCATATCCATGTTTTCTTTGATTGCACAGTGACAGATTGGTTCATTCATTTCAAGAATTCCAACTAACTTCCTCTTTATTCATTTAAAAACAATGATACAGGACTGTGAACATGAGAAAGTTCGGAGAGAATTCCATCAAAGCTCCATGGACACTACAGCAACAAACATCCAGTCAAACGGTTTAAAGGGCCATACCAGTCATTTTGCATGTTTGAGCCTAATATATTCAATTTTCATACACGTAACGTTACTGACAATCATTTCCCAAAGGATAAAACCGTATTTCAGCTTTCCTGATATTTTGCAAAATCTCTTAATCTTTCAAAATGAAATATTGAAGGGATACACCCAGGGCCATTTTTTGGCATGGGCAACCCAGGCGGTTGCCTACAGGTGGGGGGGGCAAAGAGAAAAGATTTTTATTATTATTTTTTTTTTTTGCCAATTAATTTATTTTATACTTCTGCCACCTACACTTGGTCCGCTGGTAAAAGTGGTATTTATTAATTTCACTAATGCTGTAAGTCAGTGGTGCAACACACACACACACACAGCTGACACAGTTTGGAGCTCATATTGTCCTGAGAAGAGGCATCCTGCTGACCAGCCTGACACACAGCAGCTCTACTATATATACTCACATACTCGGTTATACTCGCGCGAGCGGCTGTCACCTGCCGCGCGCGCGCTTCCACAGAACACCGAGACATTTATACTTGGCGCATAATTGTCCGTTTCAATGTCGTTGAATCATGTTCAATGTCTGAACATGTAGACATGTTACAGAAAAATTGAATTCCAGAGAATTCAGATTCTCTTGAGATTCTATTGAGCTTAAACACTAAAACTACATTATTCAAAAAAAAAAAGCCTGAATACATGTCTTGTTCATGATGATGGATTACCTATCCCAAGAACGTTTCAAGTATCAACAAGTTGATTTTAATAGTGTACCAGAATGAACTGAAACCAATGGAGGTCTGGAAGATAGGAAAAACATTTTTAATTCACTGTTCCAGTAGTATGCTTTGGGAAATGATTGTCAGTAACATTACATGTATAAAAATTTAATATATTAGGCTCAAACATGCACGATTGTCAGTATGATCTTTTATGTTCAGTTGCATCTAATGGTAATGTGACGTCAGAGGCTGAGCTGTCTAGAACTTGTTGGATAAATTCTGTATTTTCAGTCAACTCACATCTGGATTTTGGTTCTATTCAGCATTCTGAGTTTTCTTTAAAGGATCATACTGGCAATTGTGCATGTTTCAGCCTATATGCTGTATATAATCCACTCACATATTACGCTACTGACAAGCATTTCCCAAAATATACTACGTTAGCAGTAAATTTTATGTTTTTCCTACCTTCCTGACCACCATTGTTTCAGTTCATTCCAGTACGCTATTAAAATCTACTTGTAGAGACTTGAAACATGCTTGGGATATGTAATCCATCACAGCAAACAAGATGTCTATTTAGTTTTTTTTGTCAAAGTAACTTTATTTGACTTATCCAACCCAAAGTTGCACGGAAGAAAATGCATGTCATCACCAGGGAATATAGTCCCAGGAGAAGACCATTTTTATCAAGACATTAAAACAACCATGCCTTCTACAATTGGATGTATTTTTTAGTAGGTGAAAATTGAATTTTAAGGTGTGTGTATCACCTGAACATTTGATTTTGAAAGATTAGAGGATATGGCAAAATAACAGGAAAAGTAAAATAGTGTTTTACTTTTTGGAAATTGGTTGTCAGTAACGTAACATGTGTGCATGTAGTATCTTAAATATACAGAATTGCTGGTATGGTCCTTTAAAACTGGCCATTACATTCACTTCTTCAATACCTTAAGGTAAAGTGTTCCAGATTTTAGAGACTAAACGCTTCCCCAGCTTTGTTCTGTGGGTGGATTTGTCGAATCACAAAGCAGAGATGTAGGAAATAGGAGTGGTCTTAGGGTGCGTGAAGGAATATTAAATGACAAAATAACTTTTGGCTTTCAGACTGAATGGTGTTTTAATTTTTACAGCTACAGACGATATTTGCGAATGTGGTGTCTGTGTGTTTTGTCAGGTGTGGTGCTGGTGTGTTTTGAAGGTGACTCCGACGGCTACATCAACCTGGTGGCGTACCCGTATGTGGAGAGCAGCACGGAGGGCGGGGCAGCGGAGCACGAGGAGCGTGACCCCCTGGAGAGAGAGCAGCCGAGGAGGAAACACTCCCGCCGCAGCATCTACCGCTCCTCCTCCGCCTCAGAACACGCCCCGAGGGAGGCGCACGACAGCGACAGTGGCGAGAAGTAAGAGCCTGTGTCCTGTCGTAACATGCAAAATGGGTGGTATGGTCCTTTAATCAGGATGAGGAGCTGAGACTCGTTGTTTACATCCCAGCTCTGAAAATCAGCGCTTTTCTTTGCGACTGCGTAGCTAATTAGAGTGCAGTAGTTGAGACTCACTTAAACAGGTCTTCTTTGATTTCTTCTTTGCGTTTAAAGGAGCAGCCCGGCAATTTTGCATGTTTAAGCACAATAAATTCTGCCTGCATAACATGTATGTCCGAATGTAGAGGGAATGGTCATTTTAATTTCTCGTTAAAAGCCGTCTTCTTTTGGGACTGTATTCCCTGGCAGAGACATACATTGTCCACTGTGCATTGTCGTCTGTGTGGTTAAATAAAGTTACTTAGACAAAAGAAAAGACACAGTGTTCCCTGTGATGGATTATTTGTCTCAAGCACGTTTCAAGTCTCTACAAGTTGATTTTTATAGTGAACTGGAATGAACTGAAATCAATTCCAGTCCCGAAGGTAGGAAAAAAAAATCTACCTATCTACCGCTGCATATTTTAGGAAATGGTTGTCTTTACCGTAACCTGTTTGCGATTATGTTTATTGGTCTTGAACATGCAAAGTCACTTGTATTGCCCTTTAAGAGTTTCTCAGCAGGACACCATGCTGCCTGTGTATACAGCTGTGTTAGGAAAAATAAACAGCTGGACAGACACGGGCAGAATTGGCCTGGTTCATGCTGCCTTAAATGGGTGAGAGATGAAGATGATAAGAAGCCCAGCATGCACAGTAAAGAGACCCTGGATGCCTCTTTAAGTTAATGTACAAGATTTATCGGGATATTTATCGGGATATTTAACATTTCACATGCATCAGTTTTAGGATTTGTACAGTTATCTGCAAAAAAAAAGACTCTCAGCTCCTTTTTCCCTCCAGTCTGGCTGAATTGAAGAGTCCCAGGCTCGACCCAAAGATCCACTCAGACGTCCCCTTCCAGATGCTGGACTGGAATAGCGGTTTGAGTTTGGAGAAGATCAGCCACAACCCATGGAGCCTCCGCTGTCACAAGCAGCAGCTCAGCCGCATGAGGTCGGAATCCAAGGACCGCAAACTCTTCAGTATCCTTTCTCAGCCAGCCACAGTCCCTCAAAATGATTATGTTTATTATACCCCACATATCTTTAAGAGCACACTTTCTGTCCAAATTTACTACAACTAAATGAGAATGTGAGTGTAATTGAGTGAGCAAAATACCATAGTGCGATTAGCCACACATATTGAGATTGTGATTTGAACTGAAATTAAGCTAAACAGCCGAGCAGCTGTTGCTAAATTAAGACTGGTACGAGAGCAGCTATCGTGGTCAAAAAAATGGATGTTACCCTAAAGTGTTCTAAAGACCCAAGCACCCGTCAACTGGCCTGAAGCTATGCAGTTATCAGCTAAAATCTTTAAGCAGTGGAAAAAACAAAAGCTACATTTACATCTGCTCATAAAATCCAGCTGGGTGCTTCACCACCTCACATCAACAAACTCTCCAGAAAACAAGCTGTCATTCCATAATGATCCCAGTGTTCCTCAGGAGGATGTACTGCATATCTATCTGTACCACATTTTGGCACGCTCCTCACACGCACATAATGCAGAGGACATATCCCAATTCCATTTATTGTGCTGCATTGCTCCTTAGCTACTGATTTTTTTTTTATTTAAACCAGAGTTCTTGTTGCTGGAGAATGTAGTTCACCACTTCTGCTTCCCCTGCATCCTGGACCTGAAGATGGGCACCAGGCAACATGGCGATGACGCGTCAGAGGAGAAGGCGGCCAGGCAGATGAAGAAATGTGAACAGAGTACTTCAGCTACTCTGGGAGTCAGAGTCTGTGGCATGCAGGTAGCACAGAGCACTGAGGCTGTCACCATTTCATATCGAAAATCAGTGGCTGTCTTTTTCCTTTGTTTTTTTTTTTTTTTTTTTTTNTTTGCCCTGCCCCACCCTCTTTTTTCTTTTATCTTTTTTTTCTTAGTGTAACATCACGATGTTATCCTGTCATTTCATTATTTCCTCCAACACAGCACGTCATTGGTATTACAATTTATTATATGGTAGTACTGTTTATCACCTTGTAATTACTGTGTCCTTTCATTTGCTATGTTAATTTAAAAAAAAACTTTTACATTTTGACAATAAATAAAAAGAAAATTGGCAGTAGTTGTTCATTCTAATCATCCTAATTGGCTAAATAAAATGAATAAATAGGCATCTAATAAAACCCAAATGTGAGAATTGAGAATATGACGATTCCATTTATGCAAATTCTTTCACGATATGTTGAATTTCTACTTTGGGAATAGAATTTCTCAGAATGTGATTTATGTACAGCCAACATTTGCACTACTCCTAATTTCCAGCAGAGGACAGTCATATCTGTTTAGCAGTACCAAATATTCCCACACATCGTCTGTCAATGTTAATTATCAGAACATTATCAGCCCTGCTTGATAAAAGATTTAATCACCTCACTGTCCTTCACAAGTGACACTAATTTCCAAGGAAGTGGAGGAACTAAAAGACGTGACGCTAATTTATCTTTTTCATCAACAACTTTTTAATGTCACCATTCACTCCAAAAGACAGCATGTGTAAACTACCTCAATATTTTTATTACATATTATTATAATATTTATTTCTGTGTCTGTAGGTTTACCAGCTGAACACCGGCCACTACCTCTGCAGGAACAAGTACTACGGCCGCGGTCTGTCAATCGAAGGCTTCCACGAAGCCCTCTACCAGTACATGCACAACGGAACGGGCCTGAGGCAGGACCTCGTTGAGCCGATCCTCAATAAGCTTCGCAGCCTGAAGGCGGTGCTGGAAAAGCAGGCGTCCTACCGCTTCTACTCCTCTTCACTGCTCATCATCTATGAGGGAAAGGTAAGCCGAGCTGGGCTGGTTTTTGTAGTTTTTGGCTCTGTACTCCAGAACGTTGGAATTAAATGATATATGAGGTGAAAGTTCTGACTTTGACCTTTAATTTGATGGTGTTTCCTCATCAGCTAAACAATGTAGGAGTTGTCGCCCGTTTCATAAATACATATTACAATGACTCCATGTCCTCTCCCTTGCTCCTCTAAAAACTCGTATGGCTTCCTTCGTCCACACGGTGCCCTGGTACACCTCTGAGCTCTGCTAGCTTAAAACAATTTGAGGCCATCGTCTGGAGTGGCTGTACTCAAAGTCTGGTCTTGCAGTCCATAAGCAGATGTATTGTGACCACATACTTTACTATAAGAACACTCTCTGTTCTGCCAAATCCACTTACTATGCAGTAGTGATGCGCAGATTGCAGTTATACCCGCAGGCTCGCGGTTGATCCACAGGTCGGATGGGTTAGGGTCATAAAAATTAACATTTCTGATTAATAGCGGATGGGTTCGGGTGGGTGAAATAGCCTCATACATTCATTAATGAGGAAAATATTAATTACATTCTCTAAAATGTGAACAACATAGGCTATTTAAGCTTAATTTTTCGTCAGGCATGATTTAGCAGACTATACTCTCATAGCGGCAGGTGCGGGATGCTTAAAAGTCTTGAGCGGCAATGTACAATGGAGGCAAAGAAGATCCAGGAGAAAATTAAAAAAGGAGAATTAAAAACACACACAAAAAAAGGAAGGACAGAAAAGTTCTGTGTGGGAGCAATTTAATGATGTAGTTAACCATGATGACGAGTCAAGTGCTGGGTGTGTCATCAACAGCTACAAAGCACTGTATGTAGCTATATGATAGCCAGTAGTGATGTGTGGATCAATTTTTAAAAAAAAAAAAAGAAAAACCTTTACTTTAAATACATGTTAATTTAATTAAAACCAGCCTACTTCAGTGTAATATGTTACCATATCATCACCAGTAGAGGTGGAGTGGAATGTTCACACGGGTGCGGGCATGGGTATGGGTCTGTAAACTGGACAAAATAATTCCTTCGGGTGGGTGCGGGTGCGGGTGCATGAGTCAGGCATACATGCAGATTCGGATGACATCAGAGCCAATCCGCACATCTCTACTATGCAGACATCATTAGCACTGGAGAAGGTAACATGAAAACTCTATTCTCCACAGTCCACAGCTTACTCAAGCCCCCTGAAACTCTCGCTCTCCATACCACTCTGATGAACACTTCACTGTCTTCCTGAATTTCTTCAGTTCCAAACTTGACACTATTCATAGCCAGCTTGCCACTTCTGTTACTGTGCCTGATGACTCTCCTTCATGGAATAGCCTGGACTCACCACCCACCACCTCCTTCTCTGCTTTCAATCCTCCACCTGAAACTTTGATTTCTGAGCTCATTCATAAGTCTAGGCCCGCCACTTGCCAACTTGACCCCCTCCCCACTAGCCTGGTCAAGACTTGCCTACCTTCTTTCTCCCCAGTCATAACTTCAATTATCAACTCCTTCCTCACATCTGGATCGGTACCCCAGTCGCTGAAAACCGCTGCAGTTACACCCAGTCTCAAAAAACCTGGTGCTGACCCCAATAACCTCAATAATTTCAGGCCTGTTTCCAACCTTCCATTCCTATCCAAAATCCTTGAACAGGTAGTAGCCACACAGCTCCAGTCTCATCGCAATTGCAGTAATCTCTATGAGCCCTTCCATTTGGGGTTTCGGCCCAAACACAACACTGAAACTGCTCTTGTTAAGATCACTAATGACCTCCTCCGTGCTGCAGATTCTGGCTAATTGTCCATCCTCATCCTCCTGGATCTCATCTCACCATCTCCCATCATTTTCTCCTGGATCATCTGCCTGGTATTAGAATTGCTGGTATTGCGTTCTCTTGGTTCACTTCTTATCTCACAGATAGAAAATAGTTTTTTCATTAACCGTAGGTCAGCAAATTGCAGCGTCACACATGGGGTTCCTCAGGGATCGGTTCTAGGACCGTTTTTGTTCAATATTTACCTTCAACCACTAGGCAATATCCTGCGTCACTATGGCGTCCGATTCCACTGCTATGCAGATGATACCCAGCTGTACATTTCCACCAGTCCCGATGCTGTCCTTCCACACATTGCCCTCACTAACTGCCCCCAAGATATCAGGACCTGCTTGACTAATAATTTTCTCAAACTAAACAGCAATAAAACAGAGGTTCTCCTCTTAGATTCCAAGACATCACTTTCCAAAGCACATAGTTTCAGGCTGAGCATCAATGGCTGCACTGTTCCCTTGTCATCCCAAGTCAAGAGCCTTGCTGTAATTTTGGAAAGTCTCTTTTGAGCCTCACAAATCTGAAATCTATCTCGGACTGCATTTTTTCACCTCTGAAATATCGCAAGGCTACATTCATCGCTCAACACATCCATCAGCAGGGCTCCGTTTCCACCTCCACATCAAAACCTACTCAAAACCTACCTGTTTAAATTGGCCTACTCACCATGACTCACTGTTCTTTTTGCTTTGAATGTTTTTATGCTTTAATGCTGCGTCCTCGGAAGTCAAATTTTTCCCAGTAGGAAGTTCCAACTTCCAACCTCAAACCGTTCCAGCCAAATGTAATCAAAAAATCATGACTGAGCACCAGTAAATACTGTAAAATTAATTAAACTTCATAATAAAGTACTACTAAAGTAAAGTACTACTTTACTAAAGTAAAGTTCGACTACAGGACTGTTTGGTTGTGTTGTTTTACAGTGATATTAATCACTGTATTAAACTTTGTGCAGAGAAGTAATATTATGAAATTATTCACACTTACGTATCAATGGCAAATAGTTATTATAATATAGATAGTTAACTACAGATAGTTAATTTGGTGATATATTCTGACCTTTTCTTTCAATTTCATGCAAGAAAAAATACATTATTCACCTGTTAACTGATCATTTCCATTCACAAAGCTCACTTCCACGGGTGCTGCCATGTTGAGTGACATCATACTCAGTAAGTCAGGGTAGATCATTTTGGTCCAGGTTTCCCAGCTGGAGCTCCGACTTCAAGCGCTGTTCCAACACATTTTTTCAAGTAGGAAGTCGGAAAAATCTGAGTTCCGATGTCTGTTGAATGCAGCATAACTTTTCTGTATGGTGTTACCATTTGTCAAACTGTGATGTAAGGTGTCCTTGAGTGTCCTGAAAGACACCCATAAATAAAATGTATTATTATTATTATTATTATTATTATTATTATTATTATTATTATTATTTAGGTGACATTTAAATATTGGAATGGAAGGCGCTGACTTGATAGACAGGGGCAGGGTTATTCCATCATTAGGGGGCGCAATGGTGAAAGCTCTGTCGCCTTTAGTCTTTAGTCAGATTGGGGAGCAGCTAAAAGGTCCTGCTCTGATAAGGCCTTAAAAGATCTGATACCATAAATGCTGGGGCCTTTATTTACCTCAACTGCGGTGAGAACCCGGCCAGTATAAGATACAGGCTTTAATTGGAGACAGGCCTTTATTTCTAATTTTAAGCTGTGTGTATAACTTTGTGCTTCTTGCCAAACTTTCCCTTTACTGTATCATAGTTTGTTGGACTTAGTTTTCCATTAAAACCCTGGGAATGATGACCGCGGTAAAAATCCATTATGTCATGCATTGGCTGTGTGGTGAGATGTCAAACCAAAATGAGAGCCTCGTAGCCGGTTTGCAGCGTGTCCCACCGCTGATAGACGCACCATAACTACATTTAAGAAACTAAAATATAAAATGAAAAAAAAAACACCGCCACTATGGANACGCACCATAACTACATTTAAGAAACTAAAATATAAAATGAAAAAAAAAACACCGCCACTATGGAGAAACATTTCAGTGTGATCATTCCTCTATCAGCTTTTATAAAGGTTCTTTTCATCCACTTTATCCACATTTCTGGGTTGGTGTGTTACAGCGGAGCATCACTCACTCCTCGCCGGGGAGGAGCTCCATGTTTACGGCTTTGTTTCACGCTGAGTCCGGTCATTCCTTCTGGCTGAAAGGACAACGGCTAGAGATGGTTTTAAAGCGGCTTGGTACTTAAAACGTAGATACTGTCATCTGGTTATGGAGCCCAGGAGGGGTGAGAGAGAGAGAGAGAGAGAGAGAGAGAGAGAGAG
>VXCM01006496.1:14046-78550 GCA_014773175.1 Lucifuga dentata
TTTTTTTTTTTTTTTTTTTACCCACTATTTCTTCTTTTTTTACACATGACCCATAAGGGGCTCTGTAGAAATGCACAAAGACACAGTGTTAAAAAAATGAGGTCAGTCTGAAGGCAGGTGGCGCTGTAGCTGCACTTCAGGTTATTTGGATCAGGAAGTGATAAAGGGAATATGATATTTGAGAGTTAAAAATTTATTTGGAAAGTCTGTTGAATTATTAAAGCTGTCTGCCAAAAAAATATAAACTGATAGACAATGAAACTTTATCAAACTGGACAGTAACATAAAATGTACGGTAACAGTAAAATTAACAGTAAAAATCAGTTAAGTTAGAATAGAGTAAATCAAAGCATTTTTTTCATGCTTTGATTTACTCAGAAAAACCCACATTTTCTTAATGAACAAATTCACATCTGATCTGCCTTTAAAATCAGGTGTTCTTTTTAAAATTCAGTTTCAACGGGTTGCAGGTCAAATACAGTAAACATAGTCAGGATTATACTCGAGGTTAACTATGCGTTCACAACTGTGCTCGTTCAAAACGTTGGTTGTGGACATCTTCTAGAATGAACGGTGTGTGTTTGTGAGATGTAAAACACACAGAAATGATCGGGGAAAGTTTAGAGGAGAAGCTGATCAAACATCACAAACTTTCCCGTTCACATAATTTTTGAGTAAAATCATGATTTACGTTTCGGCCCTCACATTGCCCCCTAGTGGACATAGCATGTAATCCTCCAGAAAGGATGCAGGCGAGTGTGTGTGCAGTACCTGTATGCATATTTAAAATCAAGTATGATGCTGGCTTTAGAAGTAAATATCATACAGCGTTGTTTGTTGCAGAGCTTATTTTCTGTGAAATTCAAATTTGAGAAAAACAAATTGGGAAAAGTCTCAGCTTTTTGTGAATTAAGCAGCTTGCTTTTCCGTTCTGTTTATCGATTCCAGAAAGCAACTTTTTACTGGTGAATTCTGAACCAAATCAAAAACTTCTGTTTCCATCAAAGTTACATGTGTGTTGTTCATAAATATGATGGACAGGAGTGAGCGCTCCAAAGTACCGCTGAGCTTAAACTTAAATTTTTCTGCCTCAAATTCAGTTTCTTGATCATGTGGAGCACATTTCAGCATGTGAAAATGTATGAAGGGTTCTGGAGTACAGAGTCTGAGCAGTGACATTTATGGGAAAAAAAAAAAGAAATGCATGGTCACAAGTTGCTAATACGTGCAAACAAGCTATGTATAGTGTAGCTACCAAGTTGCTAATGCGTAGGCAAAATCTTTTGACTTCCCTGAATGCGGCATGCTGTCTGAGCCTGTGTGTTTGAGTAGCTGAATTGTCTTTTGCTAATAATTATTTCCTGTATAACTGCAAGTGATTCCAGTATGTCTCTGTAAAAATGAAAAAAAGAAAAAAACAAATCAACTCAAACATCCATATTCAGGAGAAGGAGTACAGCTTCTCATGACACAAGTGCGAGTGAACCTCATGGCTATTCTATGATCTTTTTATATTTATAATTAAATCATTCGTACACGTTATGAACTCGCCACCATGCTTTTTTTTTTCATAAATGTCACCGGCTGGACTTGATACTACAGGGCGCTGTACTATATAGAAACTGACTTTTATGACATCACAAGGGTTACTTCTTTTTGGTGCTGGAGATACTGTTTTAGAAACTAAAGAAGTTGGGAGGGGTTGAATTGACAGAAAGGTGGATGTTTACATTCGCGTAGCTCCACCTAGTGGCTACTAACAGTTAGCTTCTCCGAGCATAGCACAATTAAATGAAATCTCACAACTCAGTCTCGGACTCTATTACACCGATTTTTGTTAATCTCTTCAAGCTCCCAGAGATTTAGGGAAGTATAATTACTAAAATTAGTGGAATTGTCCTTTAAAGACAGTAAAATGTTGTTATTCCAAAATTATTTTTTTGCAGGGAGAAAAAAACGGTGTAACATGCTGCAGCATTTCTTGTGAGCAGAAAACAGACAGCACTCAACTACAGATAGATATTTATACTTTTATTTATTTTTGCATTTTTTTTAACCAAATATGAACCACAGAATACCTCAATGTTTACAGCAACCAAAATCTGCTGAAAACAAAGCTGGTTTTTTGTTTTCAGCAGAGTTTTGGTTTGTTTCTGTACTTGCGTAACACGCATCAGAACCAAAATTTGATAAGAATCGATAAACAGAATCAGAATTATTGATTAAAATTAAATTGATATGCAGCCTTAGCTCACAATTCTCACTCAGGCAGGGATGCAGATGGATTCTGGGAGTTTGGAACTTGATCTTGTGGTTAAAGCTCGTCTCTGTAACCTTCACGACTTCCTGTGTCTACATCTGTTGTACAGTGACACACAGACACACACAAACACATGATACACTGCAGCGTTAACTGAGAGATCAGACTGAAATGTAAAAATATTCATAGTGAATCATTTAATCTTGTATTTAGTCTTTAAAGCTTATTTTTCTCAACAAAAGGTGTTTGGCAATCTCTCCACTGGCTCAAATAAAAGCCGTGACTTTAGTGTGACTCAGCTCATTTTATACACACTTCAGGTTGTCGTATGTGGAAATGTGGAATTATTTTTCTCATGTTGTCTCAAAAATGTAAAAGGGACAGAAAATTAAGTGTTCATCTTGGTTTTTTGGGGGGGGGGGTTTCCCACCTCTTTTCATAAACATCCATAAAAGTTTTGGGTGAATATCAGGGTATAAACAGAAAAATCTGTCATAAAATGTCCAACACATCATTTGTCTTCTGGTCTTAAAATATACATTTCACTCTTCAGTATTAGTACATTTACTTTGGATACTTGAGTACTCTTTACTGCTGATACTTATGTACTTTTATTTAATTAAAAATTTACAAAAAAGGACATGTAGTTGCACTTATTTTTTCATTGAAGTGTATTTGATTTTTCTTGTAGCCACAGAATGCATTTTGTGGTTTAAAAAAATATAAGAAAATACATTTGGAATAATTAGGCTGTAATTATACTATCAGTAACATGTTATATAATTCATGATAAACCACTTTTATAACCATAGAAAAAAGTGTATTCCCAAAACTCCAGCCATGGGGTGAACCATCATCACAGACATAAAGTAATGTCGCCCCCTACTGGTTAAACGTAGTTTTACAGTCTTGTACAGTACAGTATTTGAGAACTTTTCAAAAGTAGAAGAGTTATTAAATATTATTTATTTATTGCATTTAAAGTGATGAAAAGACGGTTAACATGACAACATGTTTAATTACAGTTTCAGTTTTTGATGATTAGAGTCAACAAAACATACGTAATATAGTTGGTTCATACTATTTTACATACAATATTATTCTATTCAGTTGCAAGACAGTGTTAAAGCACTAAATGTTGTAACTGGGCTACAAAAAGAAACTCTATCTTGCTGAAGTGTGTCCAGTTTAAAGGACCATACCGGCCATTTTGCATGTCTGAGCCTAATATTTTAAATTTTCGCAACGTTACTGACAATCATTTCCCAAAGCATACTACTGGAACAATGAGTTTAAAAAATTCCTACCTTCATTTGTTATTACTTATTTCATTAGTTAGTTATTCACTAAAACTGTTTCAAATCCTTAGATAAAACAAACTTTTAGATGATTAAAGCCCCTTTAAAAAAAAAAAAAGAAGAAGTTTGCAATATGCCAGAGATTTCATATCAGAAAGATCTGGATCTCTGGAAAAAGCATGACAAATAGTCTTCCTCCACCGGTTAGGAGTGGTTGAGTAGGAATCAACACTAAATGAAAAAATGAATGAAAAATCAAAAGAAGTTCTGTTACATTAATGGTGAAACCTGATCTGATGACTTTTGTTCGTTTGTAGACATGTTTGAAGACACAAAGAAAAATAAACAGAATATAAAAGATGTAAATAATATCAAGACTCCATACAATCTTTATATGAAAAATGAGCGGAGTGTTGTGAGGAAACGCGACGCCGACTTGGCGGCCACAGCATGCTGCAGCCAGCGGCAGGAGGCGGGCTGTCTCTCCGGNCGCGACGCCGACTTGGCGGCCACAGCATGCTGCAGCCAGCGGCAGGAGGCGGGCTGTCTCTCCGGGAGCGTCCACGGTGTGCCCGGTGTCAGCCGTTAACCCGTGAGGAGGCATGAAGAGGAGAGACGCTGCAACACGCAGGCTGCTGCTGAGGAGATGATGCAGGTGTAACATGTCATAGACGTGGATTGGTTTGCATTTTTTAAATTTATTAAGGTTTGCATTTTATACATGTAAAATATAAAATACATTATATGTATGATAAGATAAGATAAGATAAGATAAGATAAGATAAGATAAGATAATCCTTTATTTCTCCTGAGGGAAATTAATTCGCCAAGGTTGCTCAGCAGTACAAGTTACATAAGGTGCAATAAAAACAATAAAGTCAAGCACTTCAAATGCAAAAAAAAAAAAAAAANAAAAAAAAAAAAAAACAAAAAAAAAACACAAATTAAAGTTACAATAAAATTATATACTATACTAAAATAAAATAACTATATACAATATATACAAATCCAAATATATATATATATATCCACAAAGATGAGGTAAGATAAGGTGCATGTCTGAATACAATGTACAATGTCTAAATTAGTAGTGTAGTAAATTATTACACATTACAGATAAGTACACAGTATAATGAAGACATGATAATGTGATGATCATAATTTTTAAAACCGTCTATCTATCTAGTAAATCAGCCTGCAGAGGAGTCGCCTCAGACCCTTACCCTCCACAGACCACTCCCTCCTTTAACTGGCACCAGGAGCTAGACTGTTGGGCCAGAGGGCTTGCACCAGGATGACATCCTAAATGTCGTCTGCTGCTGGTATGAAATGGAGATGCAGGCAGCAGGTAACCTAGGACGGTCCAGCAGCTGCCTGAACAGCATGATGAGGTGTCCTCTAAAGACCAGCAGAGTGCTGTGGTGATGACGCAGGCTTTCCCTCCTGCAGGATGCATGCTGTGGATCCTGCAGTCACCTGTTGACACTGAGAGGAGGCAGGAAAGTGAGGAGAGAACCTGTAACAAACAGGTTGCTGAGGAGACGATGCTGGTCAGTACAATTTTACACCTCTATTTTCCTATACTTTAGCTTCTAGTAGCATAATTATGCCAGTTTTGGTTTATCTGCAATATACCTGCATATATTTCAATAGGCTTTCATTTTTATGTTGATAAACATTTGTATTTTATGTATACTGAACATCATTTTTAGGTTAATCAGACTGCAGAGGAGTCACCTCAGACCCTCCACAGACCATTTCCTCCTTCGACTGGCAGCAGACTGAGTACCTGGACCAATGGGCCTGACAGCTTGCAGCAGGTGACCTCACAGATGTCATGCTCACTGAACAGCATGATGAGGCGTCCTGCAAAGACCAGCAGAGTGCTGTGGTGGCAATGCAGGCTGTCCCTCCTGCAGGATCTATGGTGTGCTGTGGACTCCTCCAGTCACCTGTTGATGCAGTGATGCAGCAGGAAAGTGAGGAGAGAACCTGTAACAAACAGGTTGCTGAGGAGACGATGCAGGTCAGTACAATTTTACACCCATACTTTAGCTTATTCTAGTAGCATAATTATGCCAGTTTTGGTTTCTCTGCAATTTCATCTGCATATGCCAATGCATTTGCATTTTTATGTTAAGTTTTTGTATTTTATGTATATTGAACATATTTCTTGATCTATCGAGGTTAATCAGCCTGCAGAGGAGTCACCTCTGTCCCTCCTTGAGCCTCCACAGAATGCTGGAGGTGCCAACATAAAAACATGCAGAGATGTGGAGCCAGAGCCAACAAAGAGAAAACACAAGTGCAGGAACAAATATAACAGCAGCACTTCCTTTTCCTTCAACTGGCAGGAAGCTGAGGAGCATTGTTGGGTCGGCGGGTTTGCAGCAGATGGTATAGACGATGTGGACTACACTAGTAAAATGGCCACTGGGCAGAAGAGGACTGCACGCCTGTATAAACTGCAGATGCAGGCAGCAGGAACCTCCAGGACGGTCCAGCAGGTCCCTGAACAGCCTGATGAGGAGTCCTGCAAAGCTGAGCAGAGCACTGTGGCTATGATGCAGGCTGTCCCTCCTGCAGGATCCATGGCATGCCGTGGTCTCCTGAGAGACGTGGAGCCGGACGTCCAAACAAAAAAGAGGAAAAACAAGTGCAGGAACAAACGTAACAATGACAGTTCATCCTTCACCTGGCAGGAAACTGATGAACTTGATCGTTGGGCCAGAGGGTTTGTAGCAGAGGGCTGCTGCAGGGAGCGTCAGTGAGCAGCTGTGGACGCTCATGGTGGAAGAGTCTACAAATGAACCGGACTTCCAATCAATCAATCGATTGATTAACCAATCTAATCAATTAAATTAATCTAATCATCCTCATATATAGTTTTTATTTATGGTGAATTCTAAGTTGTTTTGTAGCTTTGTGTTGTAGCTTTTGTGGTTTTTCTGTTTTCCATACAATTATAACATTGTGTTAGAATTGTTATTAATTATAACACAATTATATTATTATTATTATTATTATATAAATGCCTTTCTGCATGAGAGCATTTTCAGATCCTTTTTTTTTTTTTTTTTTTTTTTTTTTTTTTTNTTTTTTTTTTTTTGCAGAATAGAGTGAATATGCAGCCCAATGACCCGTACAGAGGCTGTAACAATCCATAATGCCACAAAATAATGTCAGTAATTAGTCATGGCTGCTTGCTTCTGTAAAAAATATAGACAACAGCAACTAGTTTATGCTCAGTCAACAGTAAAGGAATTTAACTTGTGCAAGCAGCAGCACTTTGCTGTCTTGGACTGCACAAATTACTTTTATTTTAAGCACATTATAATTCACAGGATGCTGCTCACAGACATAATCATATATTTATAAATATAGTCTACTGACAAACACAGGGCTTTATAAAACACTCTGTTAGCTCCGCTTCTTATTTCAGTGGCTTTAGACAATGAAATATATTAATGTTAATGTAAAAATACACCAAAAACTACAAACTTCAAACGTAAGTTCAATGCTAGTTTACAAGCTACCTATGTCTGCTACTGCTCTAGCATCTATATATATATACGTATATATATATAGATATATATATATATGTATATATATATATATATATATACACACGTATATATACGTATATATATATATATCTATATATATATATCTATAGATATATATAGATATATATACACACACATATATATATACATATATACGTGACCATATTGGCCATTTTGCATGTCTGAGCCTAATATTTTCATACATGTTACGTTACTTACAATCATTTTCCAAAGGATAAAACCGTGTTTCAGCTTTCTCTTTCAGCTTTCTCTTAAAATCTCTTAATCTTTCAAAATCAAATATTATATCCACCTTAAAATGTTTTACCTGCTAATAGTTATGCAGCCTTATTAAGTCACAGTTGCTTAAATTTTTCAATAAATGCAGGTCTTCTTTTGGGACTATATTCCCCAGTGGAGACATACATTCACTCTGCACTTTTTATTGTGCTTAAACACTAAAATTACATAACTTTGAAAAAACCCTGAATACACATCTTGTTGGTGATGATGGATTACCTATCCCAAGAACGTTTCAAGTATCAACAAGTTGATTTTAATAGCGGACCAGAATGAACTTGTCATGATCTGTTCTTTGGTCACTTCCTGTTTTATTTTGTAGTCTTGGTTTTGTTGCTGTCTAGTTTACTTTACTTCCGGTTTTTGTTTAGTTTCCCTCCAGTTTTCTTCATCACCTGTGTTCTATCAGTTAATCACCTCTTCAGTATTTATACAACCCTGGGTTCCTTTGTTTTCTGCTAGATTGTCTTGTTTGCCTGGTTAGCTTGTTTCTTGTCTCCTGGTTTTCCTGCCTTTATGTTTGATGGTTGGTTCTTCTATTTTTGTCACTGCCTGCCTTTTGAATTATTTGCCTGATTGCTGTAAGTTCATCCTGCCTTACTATCAGTTGTATTCTTGCCTGGACTGAAATTAAAGACTGTTTTTTCCACATACTCTGCCTGAGCCTGCATTTGAGTCCTCACTCCTGAACCCTCCTGTGACAGAACTGAAACCAATGGTGGTCTGGAAGGTAGGAAAAACATTTTTAATTCACCATTCCAGTAGTATCCTTTGGGAAATGATTGTCAGTAATGTTATTTGTATGAAAATTGAATATATTAGGCTCAAATATGCAAAATGGGTGGTATGGTCCTTTAAGGTACTGTTAACTTTCAGTGTTCACAGCTGTAGTACTGATACACAGAAGAAATAATTGGAACAGTAAAGTACGGAGCCCCTAAAGTCTGCACAAGATAAACTATTATTTTGTACTGGAAGGAATTTGTCGGAAAATAAAAACTGCAAAGCCTCATATTTAGGCTCAGGACTTCTCAATCAACTTTAATATCTCACTCATCTGAAATTGTAATACATATTTCACACGTAATGTGAATATTTCACATATGTAACAATGTTCCTGCAGTCATATACAGACAGATTTATATACATTTTTACATACATACAGTAAACACAAACACAGCAGGAACCGCCTCCTCCTGATAAAATACTGCAGCAGCAGCAGCTATGTTCACATTACATGCTAAAGTGGCCCAGATCTGATTTTTTTTTTTTTTTTTTTTTTTTTTTTTTTCTCTCTTCACATCAAACTTGGGCCACTGGCATAAGTATTCCTGGATCTGATTAACATCTGATCTCTGGCTGTGTAGCTGCTGTGTGAACAGTCAGATCAGACGTTATGAGATTTTTTTTTTTTTTTTTTTTTTTTACATTTCATGTTTCCAGTGCTCATCGCTGTTGCTAACATTCAGTGCCGGCACCTCGTAGCCTGGTAAAAACAAACATGGAGGACAGCTACAACAGCACAAGGAGTCTTTGGAGAGTCAAGGCGATTCCAAATTTGTTAGCTCTATATGGAGAAGCTTCTGTCTGATCTAAACAAGGGGAACATATTGGAACCAAGCAGTTTTTAAATAAATTGCATGAGAAAAGGCTGAGCAGGATTCTATTTTTATTATTCATGAGTGCATGGGAATCCTGTTTTTGTTAAATGTGTGCATGTTGCCTTTTATTGCAGAGCTGTTTACACCAGAGAAACATACGGGTCACTTACAAACATGAATGTGAACCTTCAAGATTAAAAAAAAAAAAAANAAAAAAAAAAAAAAAAAAACAGAATTGAGCATTAAAGGATCATACCGGTGATCATGCATGTTTGAGCCCAACATATACAACCTGCATACATTTCATTACTGACAACCAATTTCCAAAACATAAAACCGTATTTTAGTTTTTCCATTATTTTTTTGAATCCCCTAATCTTTCAAAATCAAACTTTCAGGTGACACACCCACCTTAAAAATTTAATGTTTTGCCTTTTAACATTTATGTACAATTGCTGAAGTCATGGTGAGTTTAATTTCTCAGCAAAAGCCGTCTTCTTCTGGGACTATATTTCCCAGTGGAGAAATACATCTTTTTCCATGCAGCTCCGTGTTGGATCAGTTAGTTACTTTAGCAAAAAAACATTTGACATGTTCATTATGATGGATTATTTATCTCAAACTTGTTTCAAGTCTCCACAAGTTGATTTTAATAGAGAATGACCTGAAACCAATGTCAGTCTGGAAGGTAGGGGGGAAAAAAAATGCAGAAATTTATCTCTAAACTACCGTATATACTCGAGTATAAGTCGAGTTTTTATTACCAAATTTCACAAAGCAAATCGGGGAGTCAGCTTATACACGAGAAATTCAAATTTGATCCCAGAGAATGAAATTTCCAGGGATGGAAATACTAGCCATTACCACTACCCATGAAAATAGTTTAAATCATACCTTAGAATGACATATTTCCTGACTAAACATCTTATCAGCACATTTTGCGGTGGCCAGTAAGCTCTGCTGTGATTGGTCAGTTACAGTAATCAGTTGCTGAAATAAATATCATGTTTACCGGTACGTGGGTTATTTTCAGAAAATCAGAGGAATACTATGACAATACTCAGAAAAACAGGTAATTTGCTAAACAAGTAAATTGATGGAACAACATCAGGGGTTGCCTTATATATGAGTTTCTTTAAAAATCTAAATTTGCAGGTCAAAATCAGGGGGTCGGCTTATACACGANTATATATGAGTTTCTTTAAAAATCTAAATTTGCAGGTCAAAATCAGGGGGTCGGCTTATACACGAGTGTATACGGTAGTATATTTTGGGAAATGGTTATCAGTAATGCAACATGAGATTAGTAATGCAACGCAGATTGTATATATTGGGGTCAAACATGCACAATCGCCGGTATAGTCCTTTACGGGCTGTAACACATTTCAGATCTGCAGTGTGATCGATAATTTCCTAAGGTAAGGACTCTCTACTGGAAGCTGTATTCTCTACAAACATTAGACTTATGGACTGTAATTCATTTTTGAATTGATGTCAGTTCTGTTTAAAGTATTTTCAGACATTAAAACATTAAACTCACAGTAAGGGGCATAATTCTATAAGTGCATACTTGTGCACTTATAGAATTAAGTGCATAAGTGCACAATGAAATATGGACACATTATCCAGATTTCCATGTTCTTATTTTCATTTAGGGTATATTTTGAAACTTTACACAGCTTTAATGTGCAAAAAAACTCTCCCTTGCTGCACTACTGTGCACACTAAGTGAAAATGGGCCATTTGAGGTACTGTCTCTTTCAGGCCTCCTGATTGGCAGAGCTGGTGGAGTGGCAGCAGAAAAAAAGAGGGATTTTACCAGACAGATGGAAAAGATCCAAGTAACTGACATGAGGCATCATTTGAGAAATGGAACTGTCCCAGTCACAATCAGCATGTGGATTTTTCCATAAATATTAATTACAAGTGGGAAAACCGGTGAATACAACTTTTCCAGGTTCCCTCATTCTAGAACACAGAAGTCACTTCACGGTGCTAACAGCGTTTTCAGGGCTCAGTATTTTGGTTTATTTTTTAATTATTATTATTATTATTTTTTGATTATTGAAACAAGATGTGAAATTTGGATAAAGGAAATCAGTAATTCAAAAATATGTTAAACTGTATTACAAAATACCTTTTACAGCACAAACACTGTAGTCTAGCTTTAATTTTTAAAAAAAATAACTGTCAGAGGTTGTTTTTGGTTTTTACAGAAAAATTCTTGATCTTTTAAAAGCTCATATTGAGCAGCTTTTTGGGACTTTTTTCTTTTTAGACAAATATCTTGAACAGAACATGATTTACTGTAACCCTTTTTAAAAGATCAAGAATTTTTCTGTAAAAACCAAAAACAATGAGCCTCAAACTTTCTACAACATATCAGCATTCTGACGTGTTCAACTGACTGCAACGTTCTTTCTGTTCTTTATCTTTCTGTCTGAACGACGGCCTTCTTGTTGGTTGACATCGCTGTCAGTCCCAGGCTGATTGGCTGCAGTGCAAGTCCTTTAACGTCCTCCTTTCATTGGTCCAAGTGTCATCACCTGACAGCAAGCTCCTCCCCCTGCAGTGAGTCGAGGTCAGAGGTGTCCATCCCGACCACCTCCTCCTCTTTTTCCTTTTCCTCTTTGCGACTTGGCTCCTCCTCCATCACCTCCTCCTCTTCTTCTTGGCAGGGAGGAGCGGAGGAGACAAGAGGGGCGGGGATATGAGTAGCCCCTCCCCCATGGCTCTCTCCTCCTTCATCTACTTCCAGCCTCCCGCCTGCTCCGGCTTCCAGCTCGGTCCCCGTCTCACCGCTCAAACCCGACCTCCTGTCCATCTCCAGACCTGTTCCCGTCTCACCCTTCATCCCTGTTCCTCCATTAAACTCCACACCCGTCTCACCATCCGAAGCTGTTTCTTTAGCCGAGCTGACGTCTTTCTCTCCGCTTACATTTCCCTCTCCCTCCAAAACCTGCCCCGTCTCCATCTCCCCCCACATCCCTTTTTCAACAGCAAGTCCATAGCTAAGACCCATCTCACCGCCCTGGCCTGTCTCACCGCCCTGGCCTGTCTGCGGCGGCTGGTCTCCAGTCATTGCTGCAGCCTCTTTGGCTTGTCTGATGCAGTTGATCCACTGCTGTTTGTTGAAAGCGTCGCTGGCCTGGAAACAGTGGCTCTGTAGCTGACCTCCACACTGGTATGAGACTCGGAAAAAGTTCTTTGCTGTGATGAGGAGGAAGAGAGAGAGAGAGAGAGAGAGAGGGAGAGAGAGCAGGACGATGGTGAGCTATATTGATTGATTTGTATTTTGTGGTATCTGTAAGGTTTGTAAAGCACTGACTCCTCTCATTGTTGCTGAAGGCCCCTCTGATGGACCCGCCCACTCTCATCTCCCCGTCTGATAGGTCCTCCAGGTCCAACTGCCGGATGGGGATTGGTTGACGGCAGAGCTGGTAGCTGACCGGCTGGTCACTGAGCGAGATGGAGCGAGTGATCACAAGGACGTCCTGGAAGAGGAAGACATGGAGCTTCTGGGCAGGGGGAGGGAGAGGGGGAGAGGGAGAGAGAGACAGAGAGAAAAGATTTAAAGCATTTTTGTTTCATGTTTGGGATGGGATTAAATTTATTTTTAGTGGAATTTAAACACATTATAACAGAGTTTAATGTTTCAGCTCAAAACATCCTGAAACTTCAAATTTACACTGGTCTCCCTTATCGCCAAAGGAACAAGGAAAAAAAAGGGATGAGAAAGAGATGAGTGCATCAGATTTTTAAGATTTTCAAAATTTACATCCTGAAATGGTTGCCATGGATTTAAAGTGGAAAAAAAAAACACTTTAAAATTGGAAAGCTGCCCAGTCAATAGAAATTAGAAGTACAGATTAAACAGGTTAAAGAGTGTATGAATGATGGAGAAAATGAAAAAAAAAAAAAAGTGCTAGCAGATATAATAAAAAAACAGTAAAAAGCGTATAAATGTACTTACGACTCCTCTGTTGTTCTTCAGTTCTCCGTGGCAGCTGAGCGTCCTGGACCGCTCGATGAGTCCGTCCCGCTGCCCGTCCTCTGTGTACAGCAGACGCTCTTTGTAGTACTGACACTCCGACTCGCCAGTCTGCCTGTTGATGTCGGCCACAACGTTCTGAACGATCAGTATCTGCAAGGAGACAAAGGCACAATCTAACCCATCCTGTCACGTTTGATCTAATCTGGTCTAAATGTTTTAAACGAGAACACAGGCTGATGGTGTCAGTTTGTTTCCCGCTGTGATAATGTAACAGAACGTTCTGTTTACATGAACGCTGAACAAAGTGATCAGACTGATGTCTCAAGTATTCGGGGGATCAATCCCAGAATTCATTGATCTGGATGGTCATTTCTGACATGTGCACATGATCCCGCCTCCAGCTTTTCCCAGAAGCCCGTCTCTATTAAAGACGGACCTGTTGTGTGTCCGTCCAGCTTTTCCACTATTTTTAATTCTTTGAGAACATTAAGCAGGAATGTTGTCTCTGCCATCGACCAGTTCTGCTTTACAACTGCCATTTTTCTCAAATCATGCTGTGTGTGAAGCGTCATGCCATTACTCACATAATACACATGCGCACAAAGCTCCTACCGTGGAAAGCAATCTGATGTACGTTTACATGGACTTTGATCAGGTTTTTAAAAGGTGTGCACCACCCCCTTCAACCTGATTAGAATTTTATTTGGATTTGCTCAGTTTATTCAGATTGATGTGGCAACATGAGGCAGTTTTAATCGGGTTGGCATCTAATCCAATTACTTATGGTCCATATAAATGTAGCTACTGAAAAACAAAAAGTGTTCAAACTTCTAAAAACTGGTTTCCATCACATTCTATCTTCTCTTTTTTTCTCAATGCCAACTTTTCCTCCCAGGTAAAGCTGCATGATACTAAAATTCAGCAGGAATTCCAAACTAATTCATATTGGGAAGCTTTGTGAGCGTTAAAAAAATTGCGCCCATATTTTCTGGGACAATGGATTCTTTGTTTTGGACTTGTTTTGTGAAAAGACGTCTTTAGGAGAAAGGCATTATGAGTGGATGTCGGTTTTCCTCACCGCTTCGTCCAGGTGCTGTCGGTCTGGGTGGTCGTTGGGCGTGTGCTTCAGGATCTCCCTGAGCAGCAGCGGGTATTTCACCAGCCGACTGCGAGGGATATCAAGAAAGTTCCACAGGTCCAGCTTCCTGCTGAAGGGGGACTGGAGGCAGCGCTGCAGGAAGTCTTGGACGCGTTGATCCTGCTTCCTCTGGTCCAGCAATGCTTTAGCTTTCACCTGGTTGCTGCAGTACGGTGTGTAGAAGGACAGACAGGGCAGCTACAGAGAGAGAGTGTGTATGCTGATCTGGTTACTGCAGGACAGAGTGTATACACACACACCACACACTAACACACACACTCACCCAGTCAGTGAGGATGTGTCCTACGTGTTCTGTGGACCCGTCAGGTTTTCTGGCATCTCGGAGGTGACTCAGGAGGTCTAAGAGAGAACAGAAAACAGGAAAACTTCACCTTTATTGTTTAGTCATTTTTGGGTATCGTGAACTCCACTTGGTGCATTCAAGTGCTCATGGGAAGCTCTGACATCTGAGACTTGAGAGTTGGCTGCTAAACAAAAACGTAATTTGTGAAAATTGTCCAACATAACATCCTTTTTCTTTTTTCTTAATTAGTCTCTGGTTTTGAACTATCGAATCTCAGATTTTGGAGCTTCCCACCTGCTCTTAAACGCACCAACAAGGAGTAAATTTCATCTGCATGATCATCCAGCAACAACATATCTTTAGCAAAAAAAGTCCATGCAACAGTCCTTCCTGTGATGGATTACTTTAACTCAATTTCTGCAAACGAGAGCTGTGATATTGTTTAATATCTTTTAAAAGGAGAAATCATTTTAAAAATTCACCACCATGACAAACAAATTAGCTAACAAATTACAGACACAGTAACCTGCTGAGATTATAACTGTGTTGTCATAGTGTGCTTTATGTTGAGAAGCTGGTTGTTTTCTGGTTTACTTCAACACCTTCTGCATCCAATGGCCATTAGAGGAACTGCAGCCACATCTGGCCACGCCCCCAATCTTTGACGTCACCAAATATTTGATCGTTTTACCTTCATGAAGTGGTATCAGTGAGTCCAGGGTACCAAAGATCTGGTTGAGCTCCTGTTTGGTCATGATGGACAGCTTCAGCATGGGGTCATGGTACGCCTGCAGTGCACAAAAGTACAAAGAGGAAAGAAGTATGAACGGTTGTATAAAGCACATATATACAAAAGAGGAATGCCAGGGCAGTGTCAGCTATTCAATAATAACATAAATACAACTTGAAAAATTTTTACTATCGAATGGATTCACCTTCTTAGCCAACTTCAGATCCTCCACCAAGTCCTGCTCTCCCTGAGCCAACTCAAATATCACCTGGAGAGAGAGAGAGAGAGAGAGAGAGAGAGAGAGAGAGAGAGAGAGAGAGAGAGAGATATGATGATGACTTTTTACTTTTCGTTTACTGCCACTAAGAGGTCAAATTTACAGTTTACTTCATGACAAGATTCCTCAAAAATAAATTCCCATCAGCTGTGACATGATCTCAATGAGCTCAGTGATTTAGTCTAGCTGAGGCTCCACCCACATAAATCTGTATAAAGTGAAAATTTGGTAAATTCATTTCAGAAGCATCAGAGGAATCGCTTGAGAAGACAAAAATTCACACCAATGACAAACAGCAAAGTAACAGAGCTGAACTCTTGGGGGGGGGGCNAATGATTAAGTGGATAGAAACTAGCAGTTTGTAGGAGCTTCATCATTGCTGTAAGTCCAGGTTTATACTTGAACTACACATAAACGTATGCAACAAGCCTGCTAAACTGATCTTGTTTGGTTGAAGCATTGGTCGTGCAGGTACTCCAGAATTAAAGGACCATATCACCCATTTCACATGTTTGAGCCTAATATATTCAATTTTCACACACGTAACGTTACTGACAATCATTTCCCAAAGCATACTACTGGAACGGTGAATTAAAAATGTTTTTCCTACCTTCCAGACTGCCATTGGTTTCAGTTCATTCTGGTACATTAAAATCAACTTGTTGATACTTGAAACCTTCTTGGGATAGGTAATCCATCATGAACAGCAGGTATATTCAGGTTTTTTAGAAGTTATGTAATTTTAGTGTTTAGACACAATAAAAAGCATGGAGTGAATGTATGCCTCCACCAGGGAATATAGTCCCAACTAACTATTAGCAGGCGAGACATTGATTTTTAAGGTGGGTGTATATCAGGAAAGCTGAAATACAGTTTTATTCTATGGAGAATGGTTGTCAGCAACGTTACATGTATGAAAATTGAATATATTAGGCTCAAACAAGAAAAATGGGTGGTATGGTCCTTTAATGCCCCACATTTTTGTGGAGGTGGTTATGTCAGTTTTTGTTGCATCAGGAATTCTGCAACAGCAACAACCAGAAAAAATGTCTTAAAGTTTTGAGGAGAAGATGATGGAGCGGCAGGAATCGTTCACTTGCCTCATGTAACGTCTCCGCTATTTCTTTCATGTTCATGATATAAATGCTGAACTCCTCAATTCTCGCCATCTTTGATTTTGCTGATGAGCAAAATCTGACGTTCCACTGCAAACCAAGGATGAGTTATGTTTCAGCCCTCACATAGGCCCCTGGTGGATATAATATTTAATTCTCCAGAAAGTACACAAGTGAGCGATGTAACACAACTTGTGTAACAAATTGACTAAATATCCAGTATAAACCTGGTGTTAGATGTCAAATTTTACTTTCTGTTTTTCTAGAAGTGATTTTTTCTTTCTTTTGACTTGGATACTGTGTTAGAGCGTGTGCAGGGAGGGGCCAAGTTGAAGGCGAGACGCTGCAATAAATCATTTATTAATTTATCCTTAAGTACGGTAACGCCTCTCACCTCTTGTCGTTTGATTTCTTTCGGTGTCAGAGGTTGCATCGCTCCCAGTCGGATGTCGAATGTTTCGCTCCACAGTTTGCTGTCACGACGTTTGGTGGTCGGGGCTGTTGCTGTGGAAACACGTGCCGTGGTCGCTGAGGTAACACGCATCTTCGCTGTCAAGGAAGGAGGAGGAGCTCTCTTCATCCGACTCTCATTCCGAAAAGTAATGGAACGCTAAAGAGCAAGAGAGAGAAGAGATTAAAACAGAAATGTAAAACTTTATTTGTAATGGTTTTTATTTTAAAAAATATATCAAATATCAGTATATCTGTATTAGAAATCTCCCATGAGTATCGCTGCATATCAAGTGAATCCACGAGTTTCCTGAAAATCTGGAGAAATATTTAGAAAATAAAACTTAAAATCATTCCAGATTTTATTTCTTAAAATATCAAACTCTTAGGATGAATTTAACATGAAAAAGGTAAAACCATTTAAAACAATTTGGAAGGATCTGATTGGCTGTTTACCTGCAGCGTCTCACCAATCCTCTTTAGCGGTGTTGCCTTGACGGGCGGCAACAGGCTGGCCAGAGACGCCACCCTGGATACTGATTTACTGCGCTTAGTGCTGGGCTCCTGCAGGAGGAGGAGGAGGAAGAGGAGCAGGAGGAGGAGGAGGAGGAAGAGAGAATACAGTAAAAAGAGGGGAAATGGGAGAAATTAATTTTTATTTTTTTAATTTTAATTGTAGTGTTCTCATGTTAAAGGACCATACCACCTATTTTGCATGTTTGAGCCTAATATGTTCAATTTTCATACATGTCACATTACTGACAATCATTTCCCAAAGCATACTACTGGAACAGTGAATTAAAAATGTTTTTCCTTCCTTCCAGACCTGCCACTAGTTTCAGTTCATTCTGGTACGCTATTAAAATCAACTTGTTGATACTTGTAACGTTCTTGGGATAGGTAATCCATCATCATGAACAACACATGTATTCAGGTTTTTTTCCCAAAGTTTTGTAATTTTAGCATTTAAGTGCAATAAAAAACGTGGCGTGAATGTATGCCTCCACCGGGGAATATAGTCCCAAAAGAAGACCTGTGTTTATGGAAAAATTTAAAGGACCGTGACTTCATAAGGCTGTGTAACTATTAGCAGGAGAAACATGGATTTTTAAGGTGGGTGTATCACTTGAATATTTGATTTTGAAAGATTAAGAGATTTAGCAAAATATCAGGAAAGCTGAAATACAGTTTTATCCTTTGAGAAATGGTTGTCAGTAACGTAACATGAATGGAAATTGAATATTAGGCTCCACCAGGGAACTGTGAACCAGTGAACTGGAAAGATTCTAGTACTGATACCAAGCTGGTACCAGCAAAGCTTCCAGAATGTGACTGGTGCTGATAGAGAATCCTCACAGAAAAGGGTTCTCAGCCTGCAGGTCAGGATCCCCACACGGGGTCACAGGATAAATGTGGGAGTTCCTTTGTTTGTTTTCCTGGGTTTTCTTTCAACATTCTTGTAGTTTTACCTCTTCAGGCTTCTATTTAAATGAAACAATCACTTTGGCTGAACTTACAAATCACAATCAGATCCTGTGATCATCACAAGTTGATGCTGATTCTTTTTTAAAGAGTCACAGGCAAAGAGTGCACAACAAAAAGCTCGGACAGAATCTGCTGGAATGTCTAAACAGAGTTTCTGCTGGTAGAAAGTCCAGAACCAGCTTGGTACCGGAGTTCTGGTAGCTTCTAGTAAAGGTTCACCGACTTCAGATTTTGTGTTCAAAGATCAGAGGCAGCCGAGTTTGGATCCAGCTTGGTGATTGGTTCAGGTTCAGGTCGGTCGGCGCCCTTCCAGAGCTTCAACAACAGATGGCAAAGGTGCAAAGTCCAAAAAACTGACCAAGAAGCAGCTGAGCATCCTGATAAAATAGATTTTACTCTGAAAAAAACTGCTTCATCTCTCTTTGTCTCTCAGATGTTGTTCACTCACTTCCTCCCTGGATTTACAACTCCCTCTCCCTCTCTCTCTCCCTCTGTCACTCCCTCTCACTCCCAGACTCGCCCAATTTCTCATTATTTTCCTTCCTTCCTTCCTTTTTTTTCACTTTTTCAAAGTATTACGACCCGACATTCTCCAGAGAAGCAGCTATTTTTTCAAGAACAAAGTTGGAATAGTTTTTGGGGAAAAAAATAATAGGAAAATAGGCCTGTAACTTCAAGAAAAAGTAAGAATATATCAGAATATTGTTGGAATTCTGTGACCATAAAGTCTCCATATTTAAAGCAAAAAGATGAGCAAAAAAAATCCGTAAAACTAACATTACAAGATGAATTTTGTGAGGAGAATGTCCTAAAAGTTTAATTAAAAAAAAAAAAAAAAAAANTAAAAAAAAAAAAAAAAAAGTGGCTTTAAGTACGCTGCTATAACTAAAAGATTCTAAAACTGTAATGTCTAATACAACTAAATCAGCAGCATCTCTCTCTCTCTCTCTCTCTCTCTCTCTCAACCAAAAGTCAGTTTCGATCCGACCACAGCTTAAACTGGTATACTGTAATGTACCATACATTGTATAAAAATCGTCATACATTCTGCATCAAGCTCTCCTTTACTTTCAGCAGCACAGCACCTCCCCCTGCTGGAGAGATGAAATACTGCAGGATGCTGCTGTCCTATCTTGTTCAAAAAGAGAATAAGAGCAATGAAACAGAAAGAAACGGTAAGTTAATTAATTAACAGTTCATTAAGACTAATTATGCAGTTAACCCTCCCCCGGCCCACCCCCTCCCACTCACTCTCTCTTTCTCTGCCTCACTTTCTGCTTTTGTTCTCCTGTACGAGCTCACTATGCAAAGTGTGTGTGTCTACATGTGTGTGTTGAATTTGTGCACGACAATGTAATTATGTTGCCTCACAAGTACATAATGTTTTTTTTTTTTGTGGTTTAGTGAGTGTTGGTGATTCTACAATGACTTTGTAGATGACTCAATCAGTTGTTAAAGGACCATACCGTCCATTTTGCATGTTTGAGCCTAATATATTCAATTTTCCTACATGTAACATTACTGACAATCATTTCCCAAAGCATAATACTGGAACAGTGAATTAAAAATGTTTTCCTGCCTTCAAGACCTCCATTGGTTTCAGTTCATTCTGGCACGCTATTAAAATCAACTTGTTGAAACTTGAAATGTTCTTGGGATAGATAATCCATCATCATGAACAACATGTGTGTTCAGGTATTTTTTTCTTTTAGAAGTACGTAATTTTATTGTTTAAGCACAATAAAAAGCGTGGAGTGAATGTATGTCTCCACTGGGGAATATAGTCCCAAAAGAAGACCTGCGTTTATGGAAAAATTTAAAGAACCGTGACTTCATAAGGCTGTGTAACTATTAGCAGGAGAAACATTGATTTTTAAGGTGGATGTATCACTTGAATATTTGATTTTGAAAGATTAAGAGATTTTGCAAAATATCAGGAAAGCTGAAATACGGTTTTATCCTCTGGGAAATGATTGTCAGTAACATAACATGTATGAAAATTGAATATATTAGGCTCAAACATGCAAAATGGGTGGTATGGTCCTTTAATCAGAAGTGCAAATCAAGGCAAGTCTTCAAGTCTTAGATTTGAAGTACAGCACTGCTCAATGTCTGTCGTCATCGTCATCATCATCCTCCTCCTCCTCCTCAGCATCATCATCATCATCATCACCCAAACAACTCCCCGTATTTCACTGACTGGCCTGGTTTTCTTGGTTCTGAGTGGTTTTTCTCCACACTGAGACCTCATAAAGAAACCTGAACTCACAAGATGTAAACTGGATTCTGCAAGCCTGGATTTTTTTTTTTTTTTTTTTTTTTTTTTTTTGCACTACTATGAGGTCAAAGGTCAAGGTTGAGGTTGTAACAGAGGAATGTGAAGGGATTTGTTGCAGAAGCACGAGTACCAGCAGGAAGACATGTTAAAACACACACTGTCCAATCAGAGTGAGCGAGACAGACACGTCAGGAAGGACAGATGAAACGAGGAACTGTTCTCTGCTCTGATTGGCTGGTCACAATATCTAAAAACTGTAATGACGACTTTAACCTTACTGTCACACAACAGTACGCCTTGCCTTAACCTTTCCTTAAACCCTGACCTCATTCTGACCCCTGACCTCTGAAATGACTGTTGCTAGAGTTGACCAATGTCACAAGAAAGAACAACACACACACACACACACATACACACAAACACACACACACACACACACACACACACTCAACGAAGTGTCTCTTCATGATTAACTGACATAGACACACACAGATCAGCTGAAACAGGAGCAAAAACTAAATTTCATTGTAAATAAACAAAACTTTTCTCCTGATCATCAGCTCCTTTAGTGTTTGGTTGGATTGAAAACCTACCGACCTTTGACACCGTCAACCTCTTTGAAGTGCCGACGCTCCAGCCAAAGCAGCTTATTCAGCAATATTTGGTGAAACTATAACTGCACTATCATGACTGTTTGTGTAACACAGAGTGCTGGGACGTGGATTTAGTCAAAGAAGCGCCAAAAGCCACAAGGGAGCTGAATTGTAATTGATTTTACAACAGATCAATCATATGAATCCAACTGAACGCTAATGAGAGCGAGAGAGCGAGAGAGAGAGAGAGAGAGAGAGAGAGAGAGAGAGAATAGCCTGTGATAAACCAAGTTTCTGTCCTTTGTCCTACTTTTCCAACCAATTTGTGTGGGTGTTGATGTATGTGTGTGGTCATGTGTGCATATGTTGTGTGTGTGTGTGTGTGTGTGTGTGTGTGTGTGTGTGTGTGTGTGTGTGTGTGTGTGTGTGNTGTGTGTGTGTTTAAGTAGAGTATAGCAGGCATGTGCTTGCTTGGCACGTGGAAAGCCAAAATAAAGAGAGAATAACGTACACACACACACACACACACACACACACACACACACACACACACACACACACACACACACCAGGTTAAATTTACACATATTATAATTTTCAATGAATAAACTGTCTGAATCTCTTATTAACCTGAGGACAATAACAACCAATCAGCACACAGATCAGTCAGGACAAAAGTATCATTGGTGACTCATCAGCAGAGAGAAAATATCACCACATACTAAAAAAAAAAAGCAAACAGGAAACTCTTGCTACTGTCGTTTAAGTCATTTTGGATTGAAAGTTTCTTATCAGAATTGCTATCAGTGGCTGGTATCACAGCAGCTGCAGTGTTATGACGAATGCTGACCTCTGACCTTTGAGCTAAAACATGAAATACGTCACGTTAAGCTGGAATTGGCCGACGCTCTGAGCTCTATTGTTTGTGAATGACCAGCAGGGCGGGTATGGGAACAGACAGACAAATCTGTCAGGTTGTCTTTGTCCTCATATTTGGCCTNTGTGGTGCTAAAAATCAAAACTATTCCATACAAATACCAATGGGAATTATTTATTGTTTGGTAGGAAAGAGGAAAGACAGGTTGGTGCAGAAACCCAACACACCGGCCAATCAAAAATACAAATAGAACCCTGACAAACCAATCACATCACAGGAAGACAGTATGATGTTCCGCTTTATTCTAAAGAAGCAGACGCTTAAGCAGATGCTTACTTTTCATTAACATGGAGATTAAATCAGCCACCAGGGGGTGATGTGACCGCAGAAACATAAATTATCCCTGATAGCATTGGAACACTTAAACTACAGTGTAACAAAGATGGCGACAATCGAGGAGATCTACATTTTCCTAATGTTACGAAGGCGACTCAGCTTCTGCTCAAAACTTTCCGCCATTTTTCTGGTCGTTAACGTAGCTTAACATCACATTACTGCCTCCATGATTTCTGTAGGTGTTGCATCTTGTGAACATGTAATGTTATTTGTAGAAGACGTAAACAGCCAAAGCTTCTAAACTGAACACAGGATACATGTGGTGGCCATCATGTAAACATGTGTGCATAGCTAAAGGACCATACCGGCAATTGTGCATGTTTAAATCCAATATATACAATCTGCATACATGTTATGTAAATATCTTGGACTCTACATAACACAGGAATTGTCTGATGATGATTTTCTTAGGCAGTGTCGCATGATGTTTGCTCAGGCCAACATGCTATTAAGAAACTTTGATACGTGTAAAGAGGAGGTTAAAGTGGCTCTTTTCAGGGCAGACTGTACCCCACTCTATATTCCCACCTTAAGGGTAAACTATAAACAGACAAGTATGCATAGGCTTCAAGTAGCCTATAATGATGCCATGCGAATTCTGCTCAAAAAGCCAAGATGGTGTAGTTCAAGTGAGATGTTTGTCAATGCGTGACTAAATACCTTTCAAGCTGTTTTGAGAAATGCAGTGTACAGATGTTGTTTAAACAAATCTGTGAATGAAACAATTCTGTTTTTTGGTTAATGCAAAGCTGCGTTCTGTAGGAATGCAGTCTGAGCTGTGGAAATGTTGGTTTAGATGTTTGTTTGGGAATATTTATGGTGTTGTTTTTTTATTTATACTCTTTATACTCTGTGTGTATTTTATGTTGTATGTCTTTCTTTTTTATGGACTCGAGTCTGAAATGCAGTTACTACTACTACTATTACTGCTAGTACTACTGCAATTTATAAAACCGTATTTTAGTTTTTGTGTTATTTTTTTCAAATCCCCTCATCTGTAAAAATTAAATATTCAGGTTAAAATTCAATGTTTCACCTTCTAACACTTTAATCATGATTGTAGAAGGGATGGTCGTTTTAATTTCTTGGTAAAAATCATCTTCTCATGGGACTATATTTCCCGGCGGATACATACATCGTCTTCCTTGCAGCTTTGTTAAATAAAGTTACTCCTACAAAAAAAAAAAATCTAATAGACGTGTTGTTTGCTGTGATGGATTACGAATCTCAAACGTGTTTCAAGTCTCTAAAAGTTGATTTTTACAGCGTACTGGAATGAACTAAAACCAATGACAGTCTGGAAGATAGGAAAAACATTGTGAAATTTACTGCTAAAGTAGTATATTTAGGGAAATGCTTGTCAGTGACGTAACATGTGTACGGATTGTATACGATCACCAGTATGGTATCAGATAATGTGCATAGCTCCTCTTAACCTCCATATGTTTTTGTCCTTGTGTCCTTTTATAATGTTTTACTATCTGTTTTTGATTTTTTTTTTCCTATTTCCAGAAAATACATATTTTCATATCTGTCATATCTGTTAAGACTTTGGATCTAGATAGTTTTCAGGCCTGTGAGATTCAGATATTTTTTTAAGAACAAAAAGCCTTGAGCATGACAGTCTGTGAGTCACTGAGCTGCAGAAACAATGTAAGTTATTACAGGTACATTATCAGCCATCGCTGGCATGTCAGAATAAGAGCGATGGTGCTTCAGGGTCTGTTGTCACGCTAAAATGTATTGAAAAGGGTGGACATCCTGTTCAGAGTTAAAGTGAACCCAGAGGGAAACGCCCAGGAAGGAATGAGCTGCTGGCACAGACACAGACGCCTAAAAATACAGACATGAGCATGTTGGGGGCAGTATGAAGGCTGAGGAGCACCGAGAGGACAAGATCCGAAAATACAAGAAGAACCTATGAAAACAATGACTCTATAAAACTGGAGATTCTGAGAGATTTCCAAGTGAAATAACTCTGGCTGGTCAACTTGTTTTACAGATTTTTCTGGAAATGAGACTCAGAATCTAGAAACAGAAACTTTATCATGAATTTTAAAGGACATACCACCCATTTTGCATATTTGAGCCTAATATATTCAATGTTCATACACGTAACATTACTGACAATCATTTCCCAAAGCATACTACTGGAAGAGTGAATTAAAAATGTTTTTCCTACCTTCCAGACTGACAATGGTTTCAGTTCATTCTGGTACAATATTAAAATCAACTTGTTGATACTTGAAACGTTCTTGGGATAGGTAATCCATCATCATGAACAAGATGTGTATTCAGGCTTTTTTCAAAATTTTGTAATTTTAGTGTTTAAGTGCAATATGAAGCGCAGAGTGAATGTATGTCTCCACCAGGGAATATAGTACCAAAAGAAGACCTGCATTTATTGAAAAATTTAAATGACTGTGACTTCATAAGGCTGTGTAACTATTAGCAGGTGAAACATTGATTTTTAAGGTGGATGTATGGCTTGAATATTTGATTTTGAAAGATTAAGAGATTTTGCAAAATATCAGGAAAGGTGTAATACAGTTTTATCCTTTGGGAAATGATTGTTAGTAACATAGCATGTATGAAAATTGAATATATTAGGATCAATCATGAAAAATAGCCGGTATGGTCCTTTAAGATAAACTATTGTTTAACAGTACAACAACATTATCAGCTTTAAATAAAAACCCAGCATCAATCAGGCTTTAATGCACTGTTATTTAGAGAGGCTGTGCTGACACACACACACACACACACACACACACACACACACACACACACAAGCTGGAAACACACGAGTGACACCAGTTAGTTAGTTTGGATATAAACTTACATTGATGTCCAAACTGCAGAGACTGAGGGAGTCTGCATCTCTGCTGGCCTGCTTCCTCTTCTTCTGAAACACACACACACACACACACACACACACACACACACACACACACAGTAGGTTAGATAGAGAGTTGGTGTGGTGATGGATGTGAACAGGCTAAACACAAAGTCAGGCATAGAATAGAATAGAATAGAATAGAATAGAATAGAATAGAATAGAATAGAGCTTACAACACATACAAAGTGACAACAAACATACAGATAAAAACGAGCAGAAACAGGCATAATAAAACATAAAAGACAGTATAAACAGCTCATTGAAATAAAAAATAAAATTACATAAAATTCATAAAGAGCTGTAAATCAGACCTATTAGAATTAATCAATTCTAGGATAGATTTTAGCGTTTAAATAATTTTTAATCCTGACTGCACTTGAATAAAGAAAAACATTTGTGGTTGTCAATGACAGTTTGTAACACCTCTCAGAGTCAAACTGTCAACTTGAGAATAAAGGAGACATGTTAGAATAAACTGAGCTTCAGTCCTCGTGCTGATTCATCCGTTTACTTTCTGGTGTTTCAGATTTCCTGATTAGACATGATAATAAATTCACTCACTGAGAATAGAAAAACCCAAACATAGACTGTCAGGGCAGTTTAACACTTGGACCAAATGCATTAGTGTGGAAACAGCTGCACTTCCTGTTCATCTGACAGGGGGCGTCATACAGTAGGATTTGTTTCCACACCCAAAAAAACCTCCCAAACCAAGGACTGACTGCACAACAATGGCAACATATACAATCTCCATCACATGTGTGAAATATTCTGCATATTTAAAAATGCAAATGTGACAATTCTCTTGTGTTTTTGTATTTATCTGTCAGGGACTGTGTACAAAAGACATTAACCACAAACAGTGAAAATAGCTGCTTGTAGCCACTGGCTATTCTCCATTAGCAAGCCCAACAAAATAATACAAAATACAATAAATCAGTTAAAATCCAAACATATACATAACCCTACTCGATATAAGACCCATCAGGTCCCAGTACCGCCCCCTCCCATCCTACTCTATCACTTCATCAAAAACCAGTCCCATCTGCCTGAGACCTGACAAGCAGCAGAACCCATCTTTGCTTTCAATTCAGGTTTTATTGTACTTTTTATCTTTGCTGCATTCAACATCAGAATAATTATATATTCAATTTTCATACACAACGTTACTGACAATCATTTCCCAAAGCATACTACTGGAATGGTGAATTAAAAATGTTTTTCCTACCTTCTGAACCACCATTGGTTTCAGTTCATTCTGGTACACTATTAAAATCAACATGGTGATACTTGAAACATTCTTGGGATAGATAATCCATCATCACCAACAAGACGTGTATTCAGATTTGTTTTAGAAGTTACATAATTGTAGCATTTAAGCACAATAAAAAGCATGGAGTGAATGTATGTCTCCACTGGGGAATATAGTCCCAAAAGAAGACCTGCATTTATGGAAAAATTTAAATGTCTGTGACTTCATAAGGCTGCGTAGCTACTAGTAGGCGAAACATGGATTTTTAAGGTGGGTGTATCACTTGAATATTTAATTTTAAAAGATTAAGAGATTTTGCAAAATATCAGGAAAGCTAAAATATGGTTTTATCCTATGGGAAATGATTGTCAGTAACGTAACATGTATGAAAATTAAATATATTAGGCTCAAACATGCTAAATGGGTGGTATGGTCCTTTAATTCTCCTTTCTTGTGTGTATTGAAGAATGACATTAAAGTGCCTTAAATGGAAAAATGAATTGATCCAGCTGATGGGTTGCCTGTTTGGGACAGGTAATCGCTGTGGTAACCATGACAACCATTGATATCTAGAGAGAAGCTCCACAGAGGAGAGACAGAGAGAGAGAGAGAAAGAGAAAGAGAGAATGAACACAGCGCTTCCTGTCTGCTGTCATGATGACAAAAAAACAGGAAGAAATAACACACAAACACACACCTGATCTACCAGGTCATTGAGGCCATACAGCTCTCTCTCTCTCTCTCTCTCTCTCTCTCTCTCTCTGCCTGTATGTGTGTGGGTGTAGTAATGTCAGTTTTACTGTACTAATTTTCTTTAACTTAAGCCAAATGCATATGCAGGAATTTTACTTGTAATGGAGTATTTGTACTGGAGTATTTGTAATGGAGTACTTGTAGTATTGATACTCTTGTTCGAGTAAAGCATGTGAGTACAGAGGAAAACACTGGGAACAGTTCAACTGAGTGCAACAATAGCAGGAAGTCTGCTGTGTTTGTTCTGATTGTGTTCAGACGTTCGATGTTGGCCGAAAGTTATATAACCTGCAGGTTTTTACCTTTAACTGAGTCTGTACAGGCGTTTAAAGGGGAGGAGGAGGACTCAGGTCCTCCGATTCATGGATTTCCTCTAAACATCTCATCTGATCATTAACTGGATGAAATAAGTCATAATCAGCTAACATTTGAGCATTGTTCATTAATATTTCAGATTAAAGGACTGTATCGATGATTTTGCATGTTTAAAGGACAATACAAGCAACGTTTGCATGTTTGAGCCCAATATATACATAACTAACATGTTATGTTACCATTTCCCAAAAGATACTACTTTATTGGTAAATTTTAAAATCTTTAAAAAAAAAAAACCTTTAAAAAGGGTTTTTTTTTCTCGAAGTTATGTAATTTTAGCATTTAAGCACAATAAAAACCACATGTATGTCTCCACCGGGGAATATAGTCCCAAAAGAAGACTTGTGTTTATTGAAAAATTTAAACGACCATGACTTCATAAGGCTGAGTAACTATTAGAAAGCGAAACATTGATTTTTAAGGTGGGTGTATCACTTCAATATTTGATTTTGAAAGATTAAGAGAATTTGCAAAATATCAGGAAAGCTGAAATACAGTTTTATCCTTTGGGAAATGATTGTCAGTAACATAACATGTATGAAAATTGAATATATTAGGCTCAAACATGCAAAAATGGCCAGTATGGTCCTTTAAGCCCAGTAAATACTGTTGAACATGTTACATTACTGACAACCATTTTCCAAAACATAAAATCATATTTTTATTTCTGCCAAATCTCCTAATCTTTCAAAATCAAATGTTTCGGTCATACACCCACCTTAAAATTCAATGTTTCGCCCACGAACACATACGTGCAAAGGTAGAAGGGATGGCCGCTTTTAATTTCTTGGTAAAAGTCATCTTCTGTAATGACATTTGGTTTGCTGTTATGGATTAATTCTCTCAAGCACGTTTCAAGTCTCTACAAGTCAATTCTAATATTGTATTGGAATCCACTGAAAAAAACTGGTAATCAGGAAGGTAGGAAAAACTATTCTAAAATGTACCGCTCTTGTAATATGTCTTGGAAAGTGATTGGGAGAAATGTAACTTGCAAAATCACCAGTGTGTTCCTTTAAAGTTAAAACACTGGCTTTTTTTTTTTTTTTTTTTTTTTTTGCATAATTAACTGATTTATTCCATTTCGCTAAATGTTTCTCCATGTATTTTTTGAATGTGCTGGTGGTAAGAGCTGGTACAATACTGAACATATGCAGGCAAGATGTAGGAGATAACAGGAAATGATGAATGCATGTCTGAGTTACGACGGTTGACTGATAAGTAGTGAGCCGAGCAAAGAAAGTTGCAATAATCTCATTCCAACTCGACACAGTTCTGCCAACGATGCTGGAGGGATTTTTATCCAAAAGAAAATCCTCCAAGGCTGACATGAACACAGCATGAATGCCCTGCTCCCGTCCACAGGTTCGGCTTCTTGAAAGGCATTCTGGGAGCTTGTTGGAAATCAGTTTCAGACACATAGATACACTCACCTGATAGTAAACAAACAGACAGCAGCCCATCATCAGGATCAGATCTCCTTTCGTCTCCTCAAACACAGTTCAAATGTTCACCTCCTCTACTAAAAGTCACATTTGCAGCTCTTTCTTTCCTCCTTCTTCTTCGCCTCCTCCTCCTCGTCTACTCTTCCTCCAAATCAACTTCTTTGGACCCCAAAATCACATCAACTTTCTCCTCCACTCCTCTCAAATTTCAGTCTCCTCTACTCTCACCTCTTTTGAACCACCTCCTTGATAATCACATTTGTTTTCTCCTCTTTCAGAGCTGCATAACAGGGAAGAGTCTCCTCATTCCTCCAAGTCAAGTGTCACTTCTTCTCTCTTTTCTCCTCCTCAGTTTGAGACTTTAACTTCTTTTTCTAACTCTCACTCTTTTCAGTCCTCTTCTTCTCCGCTTTCTGCCTTCTTCCCTCTATATCTTCCTCTTCTTTTGCACTCCTCTTCCCTTCTTCCTCCTTCACAGTCCAAACTCCACAGCAGCTCCTCTCTCCTCCGTCAGCTTCACCAAACACCTACATCTCTGAATGGCTCGAAAGGCCATCGGGAACAGGATCCCACCACAATGTGTGTGTGTATGTGTGTGTGTGTGTAGTGTGTGTGTGTGTGTGTGTGTGTGTGTGTGTGTCCAGTCAGTTCCCATTGGGCAAACAGGAAGTGACTGTTGTTGGGAGAAACGCGCCATCACTATAATTAGGAGCTAATGGAGACACAGCAACACCGGCGGTAGAGAGACATTTATGTACAGGGAGAGAGAGAGAGAANGAGAGAGAGAGAGAGAGAGAGAGAGAGAGAGAGAGGAAGCATATGGAAACTCGATTTATCAGTACACAACCATCCAATGGCCATCAGCTCAGTTCGTACATATCCCACAAATAAATACAGGGTGTCCCAAAAAATGTACACACACTTTGAATGATTATAAATACAATATTTATTAAGATATATCTAGGTTTTATAATCCTAGTAAAAGACGGCAAGTGTAGAATCTTTTGAGTTATTGCAGGTGTTTTAACTGATGACCGTTCTGATCCAGGCACTGCTGATAACGCAGACAAATGGAATTGCAAACATCACGAATCATTTCATTTGGTATTGGTATTCATTTGGTATGTACGTTCTTACACTTCCAGGAGCACTTTAAGATAAATTTCCTTTTCTCAAAGCTTAGTCTTGCTTCTGCCATTACTTCTTATCATTTGCACCTATAAAAAAAGAAAGTTTGAGTGAGTTATTATCATTCAAAGTGTGTATACATTTTTTTGGGACACACTGTATATATATTTTTGCAATTACGGCTCAGTTAAGTTCTGGATCAGGATTTTGAGGGGTTAAGGTTAGGTTAATTATTACGATGGAAGAAGTACTTGAAGTAAAAGCAGTAATACCACAGCTCACATCAAGAGTAACAATTAGGAGACTGTGTGGTCATATGGAAACCAATCCCTCCCGTATCTCCTGGACATGCCATAAATCAAACCATTTTAGGAAAGTATGATTTTGATACTAAAGGAGATTCTGGGTTACAGTATCCTTAATGACCCTAAGATGCTTGCTCTAATACCATAAAATGCTATTTTGAAGGAGGATGCCTATCTTTTTAAATTCTTGCTTCTTCTTGCATGTAAAAAGTCTACTGTATGGTGGCCCTGAAATGCAAAATACAAAGTGCAAAAAACATTTACAAATCAGAAAACACTTTTACTGACATAAAGCTGATCCTCTGAGGCTCGAGCAGTGGCTCCATCGTGGAGGAGATCTTTGTCAAGGAGGAGCTCATCTTCTCTTTGAGGACTGAAGCAGAGACTTTCACCCCACAGTGAAGAAATGGATTACCTTCACNCTCATCTTCTCTTTGAGGACTGAAGCAGAGACTTTCACCCCACAGTGAAGAAATGGATTACCTTCACTGTACAAGTCAGGACGCAATCTTTGCTTATCTAATTGAATGATATTTCATTGAGCAGTGGCCCCTGCCTTCCACTCCACTTTTTTTCCCTTCCTTTGTTTTTTTTTTTTTTTTTTTTNTTTTTTTTTTTTTTTTTTGCTTGTTGTTTGCTGTTCTGTGGTGTTTTGAATGAATTAAAAATACTTAAATAAAAAGTTTAAATAAAAGAAAATAAATAAATAAAAAACAGTGATACCAAAAAAGCTCCACCCAAGATACAACATCCTGACAAGGAAATATCTTTCAAAGACATCTTTGATGCATGAACAGTGTTAGCTTAGCTATTTTTTACCTATCTAAAATAGCATACCTAACACCGCTATTTTAGCAGTGTTAGGTATGCTATTTTCAGCTGAATTAATTGCCTCAATCATGAACTTGTCACTCTAATCTGTGACATGTTCACCACAGTCTACTGTAACTCATTTGGTCCATTTTGTTACTTTACATTAGCACTAACAATTTAAGATAGTTTTAAAAGTACTACTTTGATGTTTATATGTTAATTTTTAACACTTTTTTTTTTTTTTTTTTTTTTACATTTTGCAGCATTGTTGACTTGTGTAATAGTAACCAACTAGTGCGGTACATTTCCTAAAGGAAATGTAGTCTGTGCTTGTCCAACATTGCCACAGGAATGCGCAAATTATGGACGGACATGCACTGAGTCGAGGAAGTTGGGAAAATGAGAATTTTGACTCTGCGACCCATGGTTCCAAAGTTACAGGGGAAACGTCAGCGATTGTTATGGCACCACCTTCAGGCAGAGCAGCATCATTTTCGTTTTGTCAGTAGCAGACGAGACCAGGAATGTGTCTGCCAAAAATTTTGAATGTATGTCGTACAGTTCCAAAGTTATAGGGTAAAAGGTATTAGCCAATCAGCTGCCAGCACTGGTTCTGTGTCTTGTCTCTCCTGTCTGGCCCATGTGTGTGTATGGCATCTGGTTTGAGTTCAGTGTTTACCTCTATAATCTCTGAACATTCTTTACTATAAATGGATGTGGCCAATATTCAAAATGGCAGAAAGGGGCGTGGGCCTATATGGATGGATGGATGTGTGTAGTCTCAAGGAATCCAGTAAAAACAGAATTTTGACTATACGATGTTCGGTCCCAAAGTTATAGGGCAAAACGTAATGGTTGTTATAGTGCCACCGTCAGACTAAGCAGTGTAATTTGTGTTTTGGTAACAGTGGATGAGACGATGAACAACTCTGACAAGTCTGGCTGCTGTACATGGTACAGTCTGAGATTCATAAGGCAAAATGTGTGCATGGTACATTTGTTGAATTGTTTGCAAGGTCCTTTAGTCTTTAATCTGTGTTCACAGAGCATGGCGAGCATTTGTGGTTAATTATACACTGAACACAGAACTCACAGAGTTTACTGTTCAGACAGCATCCACTCTGTTCACCCCTCAAACAAATCACTGTAACTCTGCAACCGTAGGTCCAATCTCAGAGAGTGAAACACCGTAGGAGAGAGGAGATTTGGGTGAACAAATTGCCTATAAAATTGTGTCGAAGCTCTGAAAACTGAGAAAGGAAAACAGAAAACAGAAGAAAACAGAGGAATGGCAGTTTAAAAATAGTTGAGAATTTCGATTTTCAGAAATTTTTGCGGAGTGTTTAACATGGGAGTCTATGGGGCTGAGAAGCGGTGTTGTCCATGCACAAAGGCTTCTAGGTCAGAACTGATTCATCTTGTTGACATTTTCTGAGAGAGGAGACGTGTAACTGCATTTTCATGTATAAATTATTGATTTGGTGCAAAAACTGTGGCAGATATGACAAGTTGAAATTGTTTTTTTTTTGCTCCTAAAAAAACCCTGCAGCTGAAATTAGAGCGGGGCTAGAGGGCAGAGGGGCTCAGTGAATCAACTACGAGCAATGTGTGTGTATGGGGGTGTAGTTTTTCAGGATGTGTGCACAATCCGTAAGTTGTAAAGGTACGAAAACGGTAAACAATTTTGTTCGTGTGAGGCTGAGCCCAACAGTGTAGGAGTTATTAAGGCTCCAAATCACTCCCCATGCATTGTCAATGGCCAAAATCAACCGCTTTTTGGCGATTTGTGCCAGATCTGTCGGGCAAATCAGTTATAAAAGTCATAACACAGGATCTGAGATATGGCCCAACGCGAGATACAATTTTGGTGTTTGTGGCCCGAAAGCTGCGAGACTAGTGAATGGAATAATTTGCCCTATAATAATAAACCAGGTTTTGGCCAATCATGGGCCTCGATTTTTCAGGGCTAGGGTAATATTTGCACCTCACAGCTTTGCTGCAAGCACAGATAATAACACATTATTCAGTGCTGCATTTTTCATATTATGAATATCATAAAAAAATATCTTGAGATATAATGATATTATTTTAAGAATACATTGCTCAGCCCGAGTTTCTATGTGTGTATCCTTACTAAGTTACATGTGTCCATCAGAATATACATAAGGAACAGATGTACTGGCTATTTTTATCCATACGCACCTAAAACATCAAAACTTAGCAACTTAAGCATCATAGGAAAAAAAATCTTCTTACCCCTCTGATGGACCATCCATCAGGAGACAGAACAGAGAAGGAAGAAGTCTTTTTCTGCAGGTTCCACCTGAAGAAAGGCAGACCGAAGGAAGAAAGGGTGGAGGAGGGATGGAAGGAAGGAAAAATGATTACTTCATCAAAAACATTCAGTTACAATTAATTCTCTAAAAGAAAATAATTTTGATAAAACACTCTTACTACTCAACAAAGTCTAAAAAAAAATAAATATGTTGATATTATAAGCTAATGTTTGGAGTTAAGGTTGCTCAGTCATGATGAAGAAGGCAGGATTTGTTAACAGCATCAGAGGGTTGTCTGCCTGGAAGGCGAAGCTCAGGGAAAAATGACAACTTATTCTGAAAACGAGTTTAAGCTTATATTTGAACAGAGCTCCTCCTGCTGGTGTCAGTTTGTAAAGCATCATAAAACCTAATGAGTGTGTGTGTGTGTGTGTGTGAGAAAAGATGACACAGAGCAGAAAGAGTACTGTTCTGTTTCCTGCCCTTTGTTACAGCTACAGCAGGCTTGTATGCGCGCGTGCGCGCACACACACACACACACACACACACACACACACACACACAAACACACACACACACACAAACTTTAATGCACACACTTTGGTGGAATCCATAGATGTTATAATGTGCATGTGTGTGTGTGTGACTCATTCATTCCTGGGAGTTGCATGTGCTTTTTCCACTGCACAGACCATCCCACCCTGGACATCCTCTTACTCTCTCACACAAACACACACACATGCACAAGTATGCACACATGCACGCACACAGACAATCTAGGACAGAGGTGTGTTTAGCTGTAGGCTCTTTCTTTCTCTTGCTTAGTCTGTTAGCTCCATCTGTTTCTAATATCTCTCTCTCTCTCTCTCTCTCTCTCTCTCTCTCTTTCCATCATTTTTTATGTGCTTATTTTCATCCTTACATGTGGATCAGGATGCAGATGTATGTGTTGCACCACGCATTCTGTGCTGCAACAAAAGTTAATTCAGCTGACCTTTGACCTTGTTTTAGGGCAGTTAAAAGATGGATGAGACAGAATGAGTTAGACAGTTGTTCTTAAAGGACCATACCACCCATTTTGTATGTTTGAACCTAATATAATCAATTTTCATACATGTTACGTTACTGACAATCATTTCCCAAAGGATAAAACTGTATTTCAGCTTTCCTGATATTTTTCAAAACCTCTTAATCTTTAAATCAAATATTCAAGTGATACACCCACCTTAAAAATCCATGTTTCTCCTGCTAATAGTTACACAGCATTATGAAGTCACAGTCGTTTAAATTTTTCCATAAATGCAGGTCTTCTTTTGGGACTATATTCCCCGGTGGAGACACTTTTTATCGCTCTTTTTATCATACTTAAACGCTAAAATTACATAACTTAAAAAAAAACCTGAATACACGTCTTGTTGGTGATGATGGATTACCTATCCCAAGAACGTTTCAAGTATCAACAAGTTGATTTTAATAGCAGAATGAACTGAAACCAATGGAGGTCTGGAAGGTAGGAAAAAAAATTAACTCACTGTTCCAGTAGTATGCTTTGGGAAATGATTGTGTTCGTAACATTACTTGTATGAAAATTTAATATATTAGGCTCAAACATGCAAAATGGCCAGTGTGGTTCTTTAACTGTTGAAAATGTGACAGCAAGGATGAATGAGTCATAATTCAAGTACAAGCAAATTGTAGTTATTACAGGAAAAACCAGAGAGCAGCAAGAAAACGTTATGTTAGCATGTTAGCAACCAGCAGGCTAACATCTGTTTCTCCTGGTTCCAGCAGTGCAAAGTCAGAAAGATCTATTGGACACGAAAGTCTTCCTAAAAAGATAGATTAGACTAAAAATATAGTAGATCTCGACCAAATTGCACCTATTGGTAGATGAGTCAACAAATGTAAAAAATGAAAAAAAAAAAAAAGTTTCATTCCTTTTATTGAGCTCAGTGAAGAAATAGATTTTGAAGAAACAGATTTAAAAAAAAATCTCAAAAATGCCAATGTTAAGAAGTAATTTAAAAAAAAAAAGTTCTAGATCCACTCCTGGATCCAGATCAGCAACAAGGTTTAACTGTCTTCCTTGGGCCATGCCAAGCTTTAGTAACCCTTCCATAAAACCACTCTCAGACATGGAATCTGTTAAAGGACCATACCGGTAAGTTTGCATGTTAAAGCCCAATATATACACATTACATTACTGTATGATAACCATTTTCCAAAACATACTGCTGGAGCAGTAAATATTACAATTGTTTTTCCTACCTATCTGCTATTGGTTTCAATTCATTCCAGGGCACTACAAAAATCAACTTGCAGACCTGAAACCTGCCTCAAATAAGTAAGTCTGAGGAAGTTAAGTTTTGTCAAAGAAGGGTTCTACCGAGAAACTAAAAATGACTATGCCTTCTATAAGTAGACATATGTATTAGCAGATGAAATGTTAAGTTTTAAGGTGGACGTATCGCCTGAACATTTGATTTCGAAAGATTAGGGGATTTGGCAAAATAACAGGAAAAACTAAAATATGATTTTATGTTTTTGGAAAATGGTTGTCAGTCACGTAACATGTATGCAGGCAGTATTTATTGGACTTAAACATCCAAAATCACCAGTATGGTCCTTGAATATCTTTCTGCCTGCATGTTCATTATTAAAGTTCCACAAATCAAAATTTTATTTTTTGTAAGATCATTTATTTACTAATGCTGAGATTGTTTTACATGTAAAGTTTTGTTTTTGGACCGCTGACATGCTGCTGTCATGACGTGAACACACACACACACAAACACAGCCAGTGTAACCAGCAGAGCAGCATGCTGACTGTAGATACTGATTAGTAACATGTTACCTTTCTTTGTCTGTTGTTCTGCAGAACCACATTCCTCTCAACACAAACACAGACTGCCCAGCTACTGTTGCTACACTATAGATCATGTAAAAATGATATTATTTACTGTATATATGACGACTGATTGAGGACTTCCGAGCCTGACTGATAATAATATAATTATTTAAGTGTTTTTCATTTGAACTCAGTGTTTCTAACCTCCAAGGCTCTGTCAGTTGGACAAGATGGACAAAACCAACCAACGTTTAGTGTTTATGTATTTGCTGGCTGCTATCCATGATTGTGGCTTTGAAAAGGCTTTTAGCTGGAAGCCGATTGGCCTAAAATGATGTCATATCAGGATTTTTTTTTTTTTTTACCTCTGCCAAGGAGGTCATGTGATCAGATTGTCTGTTGGTTTATTTGTTTGTTGGTTGGTCTGTTTGTGTTTGTTAGCAGAATATCTCAAAAAAATATTCTTGATGGATTTGGATGAAATTTGGGGGACAGATAGATAATGTTCAAAGGAAGAATGGGTTAAATTTTGGAGGTGATCGGCCTGATGGTGGTGCTGTAATAACCTCTTTTACATTTTAGCCTATAACTTTTGACCCATAAGTTATGGAATCTAAATTCTTTTTCCAGGACTCATCCAATCATATAGGCCATGCCCATTTCTGACTACATTTTCCACCATTTAGAATTTTTCCCAAAACTTTTTTTTTTTAGTATCTCCTCCTGCAATTTTGCTTCAATTATCAAAAACTTTTACATGCAGAATGTCTGAACTAAGCCAGAAAAAACTTACTTCTTTGTTTTTTGCTATTCTTTACTGTTCCACTACAATTGGCTGCCAAAGTTGTGTGCACCCCCGCCTATAAAATCCTTGACGAAGGTATGTTTAAAAAAANTTTAAAAAAAAAAAAAAAATCCCTCCAGCATCGTTGGTGTGTGGAAGTGGAAGTGTGTCAAGTTGGAAGGAGATTAAATCAAGAGTAACAGCTTTCTATGCTAGGCACAGGACTTATCAATCACCCACAGTAAAAAGTCACCAAGTGTGACACTGACTTGTGAAAGCACAAACAAAGTGAGAAGGTGAAGTGGAGTGCAGTGGGGTGTGTGTGTGTGTGTGTGTGTGAATTATACCGGTTTGACTGAGTCTCATCAGTGTAATATTTGCTCATATGTGTATGAAAAAACATGTGTGAGCAAATATTACACATGCATGTATAAATGCAGAGCTTTGCTCTCAGACGTGGAAACAGCAGATCAGAAATGGAAGTAAGAACATTTAATGTCTCTCAGGCAAAACATTTTAAACTCTATTCTATTAATCAGGCGTTAATTATTTTCATTATCAGTTCTGATGATTATTTATTCATCTTTGGTTGCTGAAATGTTAAAAAATAAATTAAATTAAATAAACTGACCAAAGACCTTATTCTTCTATTATTAATATTGAATCTGACCAATTGTGCAATACTTCAAAGTGATTCAAGTTACACTCATATGAAACAAAGAAAAGCTGCAAATCCTCACACTAAGAGGCTGGAGACCACTGAAGGTTTCGCTTTTTTTTTAAATGAAATAAATTACTTAAAACACTTAACTCATTAGTAAAACTGTGGATTCATTTTCTATCCATCATTAACAGATGAGTTGTTTCAGACCTGATGGCTTAGCTGCAGCATTCTGCATTAACTGGATGATAAAGAAGCTCAGAGACAGACGGATCTAAAGGACCATACCATCTTTTTAGCATGTTTGAGACTAATATATTTAATTTTCATACATGTTACGTTACTGACAATCATTTCCCAGAGAAAAACTATATTTCAGCTTTCCTGATATTTTGCAAAATCTCTTAATCTTTCAAAATCAAATATTCAAGTGATACAAAAATCCATGTTTCTCCTGCTAATAGTTACGCAGCCTTATGAAGTCATGGTCGTTTAAATTTTTCCATAAACGCAGGTCTTTTTTTGGGACTACATCCACTCCACACTTTTTATTGCGCTTAAACGCTAAAATTACTTAACTTTGAATACACATGTTGTTGGTGATGATGGATTACCTATCCCAAGAATGTTTCAATTATCAATAAGTTGATTTTAATAGTGTATCAGAATGAACTGAAACAAATGGTCGTCTGGAAGGTAGGAAAAACATTTTAAATTCACCGTTCCAGTAGTATGCTTTGGGAAATGATTGTCAGTAACGTAACATGTATGAAAATTGAATATATTAGGCTCAAACATACAAATGGGTGGTATGGTCCTGTAATAACCTGACTTATTTTCTTATCAAATCAATAAATGAAATCAGTGAATCAAAAGCAAGATTTTTGCAGTGGACAGTAGCAATAATTACATATGAATGTATGAATAAGTAGGTAGAACAGGATTATCTGACTGAAGAAGGGTCACAATAACAACATTTCATGATGGATTCTACTTCATTCTATAAACGTTCCACTTCCACAGGATCATGATGATGGTGTTACAGAGTGAGTCAGGACTGAGGCATTATGGGTGTGGAAACCAGACAAATGAGCAAGAACACTCAGTCATGAACATGAACACACACACACACACACACACACACACACACACACACACACACACACTCAGAAACAGTTACTATATTGTACTAATATCAGACTGTATGTAGCATTAGCATAGTGATTTTTAAGGTACTGATACTAAAATCTTAACTGAAGCTTCTCTCAGAACAACAGTAAGATTACTTTTATTATATACATTTTACCTCTGCAAAGGCCAGCAAAATCCCACCGTGCTTAACTGAAATCAAGCCATTAGCATTGATTTTAGAGTCTAAAAAAAATTCTTCTGGATCCTGAATCCAGAATATGATCCGGATCACCTCCAAAATTTAAGCACTTCTTTCTTCTTGACATTATCGATCTGTCCCCATAAATTTCATCCAAATCTGTCTGTAACATTTCACAATATCCAGCTAACAAACAGAGAAACAAATAGGCTTGACTGGTTCACCGAATCATCAATTCAAAGATTTGATTTTTAGTCCATGAATCAGTGATCCGAGTCACAGCCATAACTGAACCACATACTTCCAGCTCATTCCAGTCCGTGATATAAATGAATAAGATTCAATATATTTATATACTTTTTCTTTCACAACATCCCATCTTTGAGGTGAATCAATATATTCTAACTCCAACCATTAAACTAATGTCTGTTTGGCTCAGGAATCTAGTTTGTGTGGCACACACACTGCTGTAGTGGCGTTTGATGTAGTGTAGGTGAGCGTCCACTGGGGAGGAGGGACAGCATCACACTCACAGACAGGCTCTTTGAGTGGAGACACAGACACAGAGGGCAGAACCGTGAGAGCCGCAAGAACCAAGAGAGCAGTGAGAGCTGCGAGAACCGAGAGACACGAGAACAGTGAGAACTGAGAGGCCGAAAGACGCGAGAGCTGTGAGAGCAGTGAGAACCAAGAGAGCCGAGAGAACTGAGATTTGGGTTGGACATAAACCGGCCTTTCTCATGGGACGATCAGACTGATCCCATTCTTGTAAATGAATCGAACTTTCCATGCCTAGAAACAAACAGAAAAACAATGGTGATCACATGACCACTTTGGCGAGGGTAACGAAGCTTTCAGCAGTTCATGAACTAAAGTTTTGTCTTACTGGATGCATCAACCTCAAGCTCAACCTCACACTTTGCCAATATTTAACACAAACTCCTGCTATATCACACGACAAACATGAAGAAACACAACTAAAAGCCCAATACGTCAACTCATCTCCTTTAAAAAACTAGCTCAAACTGCAACCAACTAAAAGGAAAGAAAACTTATATTTAAGGAGGCAGCACAGTGTCCATTAAACTCATTTAATGCTTCATTTTTCTATTCCAGAAGTATTATTGTTATTATTATAATTATTATTATTATTGCAGATAATACTCCTACTGCTACCATAAAACCATTACTACAATTCTAAGTTTCTGTCTTTAGAATCTGGGCAAAACAACAATAAACATCATTCCACACCAGCCATCACACAGACCTCTTTACAGAGGAGTGTGAGTGTGTGTGTGTGTGTGTNGTGTGTGTGTGTGTGTGTGTGTGTGTGTGTGTGTGTGTGTGTGTGTGTGTGTGTGTGTGTTTACAATGCAGTTTCAGGCAAACTTGTGACTCATAAAGCCTCTTTTCTTTTCTCTCTGCTTTGCTCTTTTCAGCAGACTTTCAGTGTATCTGAAATTAAAATGACTACTAGTTGTTTTTTTTTTCCCTGGAAATTTGATTAATCATTTAATGAATTAATTTAAAAAAAGAAAGAAAAAGGAGGTATCACAAGATTCCAAAACAAAAAAGTAGGCATTTTAAAATGATTGTCTGAAAGAGAGCTAAAATGAAGAGAAAAACAGCATATTTCACCTTTAAGAAAAAGGAATGAACAAGTAAAAACTGTTGCAGTTTTTAACTTGATAATTCACTAAAATGATAATTAAATTGGTTGCAGATTAACTTCCTGTTAGTCCACCATTAATCCTTCCAGTGGGGATGGGTGATACCACTGATTTTTAATTCAATCTGATATCGGGTGATATTGAGGCCAATATTGCGATACCGATACGATACTTCAAAGAGTCTTTCTGCTTACATGAGAAAGTAATCTTCTGTGAAAACTGTTGCATGTGGACATCGAATAGTCACTTTTGAAATGCCTAATTAATCAAAGATCAGACGTCTTTGCTTTGTTTATTAACAGCAGTTAATAGTTTGTATTTTTACTTTTCTTTTTTTTTTTTTCACAATAACTTAGTCTTCTGACATGTCACATTTTGCTTTATTGCGGTTTACAAGGCTAAAATAACTCCAACACTTGGCTTTGGATGTTCAGTCCACAAGTAGAGAGGGGGAGAGAGAGAGAGGGAGGGGGAGAGAGCGAGAGAGTAAAAGTGCGCAAAGAAAAGTAGTTCCTTATAGTCGTTTAATTTCATATTTTCGCCATCACTTACAATTATAAAAATATACAAGTGAATCTTAATTAAAACATGTAAAATCGATATTTTAATGTGAAAATCGATTTTTAAAGTAAGACGTCAGTATCAGAAGAATCGATATTTTGGTATCGATCCGCCCATCCCTACTTTCCAGTTCTGCTCCTGATCACAGATTATTCGTGTTTATCACACACAGGCAGTGAGAGGGTTAACTCTCAGGCTGTCTTTACGTACTTTTTTTTTTAGTTTGTTAAAATAAATAATTATTTTTAACTATAGAAACTCATTTTACAGGTGATTTGTTTTGTAAAGTTGCTCACCTTGAACCGCGCTCACATCCATCACCTGCCTGCATTCAAATAATCCTCTGGCTTCACCACAAACTCAGCCAAAACTACCCAAAACACAGAATCCGGCCGGGTCACCGCAGCGGCATTAAAAAATAACGTTTCTCCTTTAAACCGGAGAGAAAAAAGTCTAACTCCAGCCTGTCAGTTTCCAGATTTAACAGAAAAACAAACTTTGATCCGCTGGAAAAACCTCCGAGTTTCATTTGAGTAGAAGCAACTCTCTTCCGGTAACGCTTTCAAAATAAGACCCAGGTTGAGCGACTGTTATAAGCCAAATTGAAATATGTTTCAAAACTTTTTTCTGCATCACAAAACTGCACTGAACTAGAAATGAAGATAATAATATATTTTGAGAACTCATCCTTAATGTAAATTTCATGTGATGTTTCTTTTAATAATAATAATAAGAAATAATGATGATAAAGTATAGTCAATATTTGCTTATCACAGGTATGTCCACATGGTTGTATATCTTAGCAGATATACATAAAGACTGCAGTAATTTCAGCAATAAATGTTTTACAGGCTACATTTTGGTGTATATTAATTACTTACTTTTCTGTATTCAAATTTTGCTTTAATACATAATTTATTTTATTTCAACTGAATGTGTGAAATTTATTGTACTTTTTGACTTTAATGTCATCTTTGATAATATCTCTTTGTTGTTTAGAGATACATAAAAGATACCCTGCCTAAGTACTGTAGTTATTTCACAGCTGTCTCAGGCTCTGACAGTAATACAGGCTGGGCTTTTATTTTGAAGGCAAGCTGACTTTGTGCCTTTGAGCTCAGCAGTGTGTCTTTTACAAACTCCTGTTGTTTCAAGCACTTACGCTCCACAGCACACATATTATAGCTGTCTGCAAAGGCGGTTCTCATCTGTGCATGTGTGTGTGTGTGTGTGTGTGTTTCAGGAAGATAAAGTCAGAAAATTCATCAGTCAGCTTAAAGCAGATGAGAGCCTGACCAGAGCTGTAAAACTATGTCTCAATTCTTAACTTTCTAATGTTAAAAACAAGAATAATTACAAGTTTTGACAGGAAAACCCAAATTTATCTTAAAAATAATGGAAGAGCTGAGTACATTTATGTAGCAGGCTACATTTTTTTTAAGTTTTAGTTTGCTACCAATTCTTTTATAAATACAGTTTAGTCATATAAGTGGTGGTCACCTGCTGGTCATCTGTTGACACTACATTTACTTTCTTGCTCCTCAAATCTGAAACAATCAGGGAAAAAAAAACCCAAAAAAACAACAACACTTCATTAGCTGGAAGTATTTATTTCCTACATTAAGGTACTATAAAACAGTACATTAAATGAAAATGTATGACAGGAAAATAATAATCTAACTATCCAAAATTTAAATACAACAGACATTTCCAGGAGGAAAACATTTACAAGCAGGAAATGCTGGATCTTCCCTTCTGACAAACTCAAACCCCAGAAAACTCTGAATCTGAATATCACAACTTTATATGTTCATGACTCATTTCATTTCAATACAGAACACAGATTTCAGAATCCTTAAGAATAGTTATTGTCAGTTATTGATTCTTATATTATGCAAAAGTTGATAATACAAGAATCAATAACCGAGAGATCAAAATAAACTATCCTTCTAAAGCTGTCACATATGATAAAACATGTTTATGAGATCAGTAAACTGGCATTTGATTTAATAGAAACTTTAAACTGTTTTTAATAAAAACTTAAGAACAGGAGTCGCTCTGTAGATGGCCCTATGGTCACTTTGTTCATGTCACAATGTTTAAAAAAAAAGCATTTAAATATGACCATAACATACAATATATCATGTTGTAAAAGTTGTGTCACTTTTCAAATGAATCTGAAGTAAAATCTAAGGAATATTGGTAAACCTTCTTTCTATCACAGTAATGTTTAAAATATTTAGCATCAAATATTTAAGACCTTGCCACAAGGCTTCACAGGAAATTCCACCTGAATATCTGGAATGTTTATGGACAACATCACCTAAAAAGCCTCAATCCCACGAGAATCATGTTCCGTGTTACAACTGAGTTTTTTTCTGGCTTTGTGTCTTCTTGTGATGCTGCATCAAAGTGCTTGAACATGCATCAAACATCAGCAATAAATTAGTAACTGACGGGGAGACAAACACAAACTGATAACAGGAGGGAGGAAGGAAAGAAGGAGAACCTCTGTCAAACATACATGGATGGATGTCTAGCAGCCAATCAGAATGCAGCTCTTGGATCAGTCTTTGGTCTGATTTGTCCGCTCTGCTGGTGTTTGGAATTCCAGTCCTGTAACATTCTTCCAGTCGGGGCAAACGGTCAGGATGCCCAACGTTCTTGAATGCAGTGGTTGCCATAGTTACCAGAGTACCGGTGTTGTAGACCACAGAGGTTACATGATTATCTCAGTACAAATATTCAAGAATGCAGTAGTTACCAAGGTTACAAAAGTAGCAGTATTCAAGACTGCAGTGATTGCCAAAGTTACTAGAGTACATATATACTGAACTGCAGCAGTTACCATAGCTACCAGAGTAGTATTTTGAGAGCATAGTGGTCTGTATTCTAAAATGCAGTGTCACCATAGTTACCAGAGTAGCTGTATTACAAAATTTTGTTGTTACCATAGTTACAAGAGTCCAGTCTTCTAGAACTCAGACGATCCATTGCAAAAGCTTAATACCTACTTTTTGATTTGTTTTCTTGACATTTGGACAAAAGCACTATGAAAGAGGATTCAGGTCCAAAAATAGTTTGTTTTTTTTGTCCTACGATGACATCATTGTCTGGTCCTCTTGATTGGTTTATGGCACGCGGCCCTACAATGATGCTACAGGTGCAAGCCTGTCGCTGTGCTCCAGGTGGTGATGGTGATGCAGCTCAGCTTTACAAACTGTTGCCACGCTGCAGTGGAGGGACGCAATAGCAGGCAGCTCTTCATCACCTAAAACACACACACAACCCTGTCACTACACTGACCATCCACATTTTCAGTTATCAGTGCATTTATTTTTCCTTTAGTCAATATGAGTAAGACTTTGATAATATCAGGTTATGTGCATCAGACTGCTACTTTGTCAGAACTTCTTTCTATAAAACTTCTTCCACCATAACAACAGCATGGCAATAACAACGTATTTAGCCAATCAACAGTAAACCTTACCCAGCCCGGAAGACGACGATTCGCTGTCGGCCAGGGAGGCGGAGTCAACATGGTCATTTGACAGCCCCTCCATTAGGGGAATAGAAAGCTCTGAGGAAGGGACGGATGAATCATAAATCCCTGAATCACGAGGAGGAGGGATCTCTGGTGGGGAGGCACGGCCTTCTTCTACATGGGTGGGGAGAGGGCAGGAGGGAGTGTGGGATGGGCAAACCCCATCCTGGAGGATAGAGGGAGCAGAGGAGGAGGAGGAGGAGGAGGAGGAGGAAGAGGAGTAGGTTTCTCCAGGTAGCAGCACAGAAGTGGACCTGGAGGATCAGAGGTGAACCATCAGTCCGATTAACAGGAAGTGAACCATAAACAGGACCTCCATGATCCTCCTCATGAGGAATCATGAAGGTTTTCAGACCTGCATCATCGCTTGTGTTGTGATGCCACGTGCACGCTGTGATAAAACAGATGCTAGCTAAAAAAAGATATAACATGCAATTTCTTCAGCCGGAAAATGCACTTTCCTCACTTTTGATGGAGCGATGCTAGCAGTTTCCCCCTGCTTCCATTCTCTGTGCTAAGCTAGGCTAAACATCCTGTCTCTGTACTGGACACACACAGATAAATTTGATATTCATCCTCTCATGTGAGACAGAGAACAGAAGGATTTACGTCTCCTCACCTTGACGTGGGTCCTGGCACAGACAGAGAGCAGTGAGGCAGGCTGGGGCTGGGACAGAGTCCAGGACTAGGACAGAGACCAGGACTTGGGCAGAGACCAGGACTGGGACTGTGGCTTGGGCAAGGGCTCAGACCGGGACTGGATCCAGGGGCCAGGAGGAGCATGTTCCTCCTGAGCGCTCCCTCGGCGCCCTCCAGTGAAGGAGTCTTCACCAGGACCTCATTAAGCACTAGACCAGAGTCACACCTGTCCTGAGGTAGAGATGAGGAGGAGCAGGATGGCTTTGGGGGGACGCTCTGAGCCGGAACAGCAGGAGGTGAAGGCGATGAGGAGGAACTGCGGGAGTCGGAGGGACCTCCTGCAGGAGTCAGCTGATTCTCGAACCAGTCTGGGTTCTGGCTGATGTGTTGGTGCATGTTGCAGATGGCCACGTACAGAGAACGTCCAGACTTACTCCGGAAGTAGTTCCTCCTGGAGACGTTGACAGGCTCTCTGTCCACCAGGCTGGACTGGCCGGAGTGGAGACGACTGAAGAGCTGTGGGAGCTGGTCCATCAACTTGAATCTGGATTTAAAGAAAATTTTCAGTCTACGCCTGGATTCTAATCAAAATACACGTACGCAACACGCAGGATCATGCAGGTTTTTCATTCATTCAACTAAGTGCAGCATTTAAAAAGAAAACAGTGAAAAAGATCAAAGGGGGCTCAAAATTCAATTTCATCTAAACAAAAAAAATAAAGAAATAAATAAGAAGAATACATAGTGTTTGGTCAAAGAATATTTGTACTGACAGTACAAACATTTCTGAATGTACAAAGTACTGTAGTGACAGTACTTTGTACATTTCTGAATGGAACCACATTAAAGGACCATACCACCAAGTTTGCACGTTTGAGCCTATTATATTCAATTTTCATACATGTTACATTACTGACAACCATTTCCCAAAGGATAAAACCATATTNATTATATTCAATTTTCATACATGTTACATTACTGACAACCATTTCCCAAAGGATAAAACCATATTTGAGCTTTCCTGATATTTTGCAAAACCTCTTATCTTTCAAAATCAAATATTCAAGCGATACACCCACCTTAAAAATCCATGTTTCGCCTGCAACGAGTTACGCAGCCTTCTGATGTCATGGTCGTTAAAATTTTTCGACAAATGCAGATCTTGTTTTATTCCCCGGTGGAAACATACATTCACTCCGCGGTTTGTATACATGATTGCACTTAAACGCTAATGATGGATTACCTATCCCAAGAATGTTTCAAGTATCAACAAGTTGTTTTTAATAGCGTACCAGAATGAACTGAAACCAATGGAGGTCTGGAAATTGTTTTTTAATTCACTGTTCCAGTATTATGCTTTGGGAAATGATTGTCAGTAACGTTATGTGTATGAAAATTGAATATATTAGGCTCAAACATGCAAAATGGGTGGTATGGTCCTTCAAAGTATGGTCAATCCAATTGTTTGTTCAGATCAGAAAAATGTGTTTTTAATTTCATTTCAGAGAAAATTTCCAAATGTCAAGATAATTATGGATTATTATTTTTTTAATATATACCTGGGAGCCAGACTCAGCATGGTGGGAATGTCATTCTCTGTTGAATAATCAAAGTAAACTGTCAAGTAGCGGCTCAGCTCTGAAGCTCCGCCCTCTTCACTCTGCTTAGCCAACCGCAGCTTCTCTGCGATCATGGCGACACCCACGACGAACAGGTCACCACTTGATCCACCAATCGGAGAGGAGCTGCTGCTGTTGCCTCGACGACTGACGGGCGTCTTCCCGCGTCTGCTCTTCTTCTCCACATAGTACCTACAAAGAAAATTTAAATAATTCTAATTCATTCCAATGCAGCATGTTAGAATGTAATACAATTTTAAAGCACAATACTAGAGATTTTGCATGTTTAAGCCCAATAAATACAATTGTATACATGCTATGCTGCTGACAACTATTTTCCAAAACATGAAACAGTATGTTAGTTTGTGAAGTAAGACCAATGGCAATCTGGAAGGTAGGAAAAACAATTCTAACATTTACCGCAAAAGTAGTATATTTTGGGAAATGGCCGTCAGCAACATAACGTATATGTCGGTTGTACATATTGGGCTCAAACTTGCAATATCACCGGCACTGTCCTTTAAAAATCAAAATGGATTAATTCAATTTACAACAACATGAAACAGAAAAACAGCAAATGTTTGATATTTTAACTTGATGAAAAAAAAACTCAAATTATTAATAGATTATTAGATTATTATTTGATTTCTGTAAATCTACTAATTGATTATTGTTTCAGTACTACAGAGTTGTATATGTATTAAGAGATATTCAATATTCTTTCACAGTAAAAACTAAATATATAGATGACTGGCAAGAAATTCTATCCTCCAGTATCTAAAGTTTGTAGATATTCCACATTATATCATGAAAAAAATGCCAATGATTCATATAACTGCAATAATTAAAGGACCATACCACCCATTTTGCATGTTTGAGCCTAATATATTCAATTTTCATACACATAACATTACTGACAATCATTTCCCAAAGCATAATACTGGAACAGTGAATTAAAAATGTTTTTCCTACCTTCCAGACCGCCATTGTTTTCAGTTCATTCTGGTACACTATTAAAATAAACTTGTTGATACTTGAAATGTTCTTGGCATAGGTAATCCATCATCGCAAACAACATGTATATTCAGGTTTTTTTTTTTCAAAGTTTGGTAATTTTAGCATTATTCTTTTAGTCCCAAAAGAAGACCTGCATTTATCAAAAAATTTAAATGATTGTGACTTAATAAGGCTGTGTAACTATTAGCATTGATTTTTAAGTGTATCGCTTGAATTTTTGGTGTATCGCTTGAATATTTGATTTTGAAAGACTAAAAGATTTTGCAAAATATCAGCAAAGTTGAAATACGGTTTTATCCTTTGGAAAATGATTGTTCAGTACCATAAAATGTACAAAAACTGAATATATTCAGCTCAAACATGCAAAATGGATGGTATGGTCCTTTAAATTTTAAGTAATTCTTTTATTAGATGGACTGGATGGGTGGATGGATGGTGGATGGATGGATGGATACAGATAGATAGACAGACAGACAGACAAAGACAGACAGACAGACAGATAGATAGATACATAAATAGATAGATAGATAGATAGATAGATAGATAGATAGATAGATAGATAGNTTTTTTTTTTTTTTTTTTGTGAAGTCAAACTCTCAAACTCCTCTTTTAGAGGAAGTGCAGCTTCCAGCGATCTGAGGTCTGAGTAGAATCCGTGAGAATCAGAGCAGGACACGCTAGAAGTGTACCTCAGTCCTTTGGAGCACACGGTGATGATATAGTTGGCGTCATCCAGGTGTTGGCTGAGCCACGACATCTGACCCTCTCGGCACATCTCCAGGTGTTCCCACAGGTCCAACACCACCTGAACGCCAATAATCAATCATCAATAACACACACATACACACGCACAATCCCAGTTCGTGGATTTACCCTCACCTCACAGCCGCAGAAGTCCTGCAGGAAGTAGGCAAAGCTCTGGATGACGCTGGCGTGTTTGGGGCCGTCTCTGTTGGAGTAGCAGATGAAAACTTTAGGGCGGGGCCAAGGACGTTCCGAGGTCAATACTGCGCTGTGATTGGACGATTCGCTGCTCTCCTCATCCAGCTGACTGTAGATGTTTTCTGAAGGACGAGACGATACAGGTGAGATCTTAATACAGATTAACTCAAGAGATTTTCTCTTTAAAGCATCATATCGGTGATTTTTCATGTTTGACCCAATATATACAACCTATATGTTACGTTACTGACAACCATTTCCCAAAATATTATTACTGGAGCAGTACATTTTAGAATTGTTTCCCCTACCTTCCAGACTGCCACTGGTTTCAGTTCATTCCAGTAAGCTATTAAAATCAACTTGTACAGAACTCAAAATGTGTTTGAGATAAGTAATCCATCACAGCAAACAAGATGTCTATTAAGTTTTTTTTGTCCAAATAACTTTATTTAACCGATCCAACACAGAGCTGCATGAAAGACAATGTAATGAAAAACAATGTATGTCTCCGCCAGGAAATATAGTCCCAGGAGCAGACAGCTTTTACAGAGAAATTAAAATGACCGTGCCTTCTACAATCATGCATAAGTATTAGAAGGTGAAACACTGAAATTCAAGGTGTGTTTATCACCTGAACATTTGATTCTGAACGATCAGAGGATTTTGAAAAATAACAAGAAACCTAAAATACGGTTTTATGTTTTGGAAATTGGTTGTCAGTAATGTAATATGTATGTGGGCTGTAAATATTGGGCTAAAACATGCAAACTCGCTGGTATGGTCCTTTAAGTTTTATTCATGGTTTAAGGATTGGATGAGACTAATTTTAAACAGATACAGAGTCATGTGTAAGAATGAATGTATTTTATTGTTATGAAACATTAACGTGCTCTCACCTTGCTGCTTCTTGCGGCACATGACGGTGAAGAGAGTGGCGAAGGCGGACATGATGACCAGCGGCACCGTGATCGCCATGGCACGGATAGGCCCCGCCCAGGGGGAGTGGACTGGAGAGGGAAACAAACAAACAAACCATGAAAAACACAGTCACATTTTTAACTCAAAAACTGTTTTCACCTTAAATTTCCAAGTATGTTTCTATGAATTTCTATAATCTCTAAAGTTTTTTCTTACATGTTTCAGCTGAAATGTGATACTGAGGTTTGTCATATATAAAGAGAAATGATATTTACTACCGTACTGGACAGTAATACTTTCAAGATGTGATTATTAAAAATCATCTTTATGTGCTGCAGCTTTGGAAGTAAATTGAGGAGAATCTTTCAAATGTTTCAAACCTAATAGAAAACACAAAGTTCTGCAGTCTGATTTGATCAGTATTTCTAAAACTAATAAGTCTTTGGACAAGAAAAAGTAATTCTATTATTTGTGTTAAAATTGATCAAAATCTGAATATATAACAAGCAAAACATCTCCATCATATCTAAGGCTTAATTTAAATAATTAATGCCACAGATGTGTCATATTGACTTGTGGTAAATTTCATCAGTCCATCTTAAAATCTGAAAGTTTGGTAAATGGATGATTTTTTTTGGTCATTTTCCAATAGAATTAGAATATAATCAGATTTTTTTTTTTACACTGTAAGAAATTTTAAACCACATAGAAATATTTAACACTGCTAAGCATGTGATTTTTTTTTGTTTGTTTTGTAATTTTAATCCTCTTTCTTTCTGCATTTTCACACTTTCCTCTCGATAAATATTTGAGAGCCATGTCAAAGATACATTTCTGTTGCATTTCTGTTGAATAACAGAGTACCAATAAAGTTACTCTGTTATTCTATTCTATTCTATTTGCAATAAACTTTGTAGAGCTGTTCTGTCTCATCTAAAATGTTGCAGAATAAACAGTGGGAAAATTTTTTCTGACGGTGGCGCTATAACTTCTGTCTGACAGTAAGATCACCTAAACTCTACTATAATAAATTTTAAATTCAGAGATATATAATTATTCATTCCATTCTGTGTGTGTGTGTGTGTGTGTGTGTGTGTGTGTGTGTCTCTCACCCTGGCTGACGTGGTACTGAGTTTGTCTCCTGGTCGTGTTATTGTCGTCTCTCAACTGAGACACAAAAAAACAGAAGTAAAGAGAAGACAGAGAAACACTTTTTAACACCACTGATAATAAATCTATATTTAATAAAGTGATATTGTCTGTTTTTGAGTTTGATAAGAGCTACTGCAGAAAAAAATGAGATTCTAGAGAATGTGACTGGAAATATTGTAGGTTGAAATAATCTTTATACCCGACACATTTTTTCATTTGTTTTAAGAACATAAGAATTGGAGGAAACAATAAGATTTAACTTAAAGGACCATACCAGTGGTTTTGCATGTGTGAGCCCAATACTACATACATACATGTTATGTTATTGACAACCATTTTCTAAAATATAAAACCATATTTTAGTTTTCCTGTTATCCTGACAAATCCTCTAATCTTTCAAAATCACATGTTCAGGTGATAAGCTCACCTTAAAATTCATACATTTTGCCTTCATACATTTCAGATTGTAGAAAGCACGGTCGTTTTTAATTTCTCAGTAAAAGTCGTCTTCTCCTGGGACTATGTTCCCTGGTGGAGACATACATTGTAGTCCGTGCGGTTAAATAAAGCAACTTTGACAAAAATTTTAATACATCTTTTGTTAGCTGTGATGGATTATGTATCTCAAGTGTGTTTCAAGTCTCCACAAGTTGATTTTATCAGCGTACTGGAATGAACTGAAAACCAATGTCAGCCTAGACAGCAGGAAAAACTCTTCTAATACTTACCGCTCTAGTAGTATGTTTTGGAAAATGGTTGGCCCGCTGTGTGTGCGGGTTGTATTTACTGGGCTCAAACATGCAAAATCACAGGTATGCTCCTTTAAGATGGAGTTTTTTGCAGCACTCTGTGTTGGTGTCATATGCTGGAGCTGTGGTGCATTTATGTACCTCTATAGCGTAGGTCCCTGGAGTAACGTCATGGAGGATGCAGGTGGTTTTGGGTTGGTTCAAATCCTGCAAACATTAACGTTGATTAGAACACAGAGACAAATCAGCTGAGAACTCACCTGCGGCTACAGTGCCTCCTAGTGGTCGTGTGAAAGAATACAAGTACCATGGAGGGGGGCAAACAGCAGCATAAAAAGGAAAATTTAAAAAATGGGAAAACAAAACACATATTTCTTTCATGATTTTTCACAATTATTGATCTACATTTTCATTCTGTAATGAGTAAATATAAAATTTTCACAGCTATTTTAACTGAAGTAAGACCAGATGCACATAGAAAAAATCCAAAGAACACAGCTGGACTGTGTAAAAAAAAAAAAAAAAAAAANAAAAAAAAAAAAAAAAAAAGTTTCTTCTATTTACTTTTGCATGCACACAGATTTTCATATCTGATTTATCTGACCTTAGAAAAGATCTCTAATGTGTTTATGAATACTGCAAAATTAATTTTCGCAATAAACACATAAAATATGGGCTGAAATGTCAGACATGCTTTGCCTCTTCACTGCACCAACTGTAATGAACGGATGTGAAATGGTTTGATGGAGTGTGTGTTCCTACCGGTTTGCAGCGCTGCAGTCTGAAGGGTCCATCCTGCCGCAGTTTATAGTACAGGTAGTAGAAGATGAAGCCGAAGGAGGGCGGAGCCTGATCAAAAGCCACGTGGAGGTTGGAGCCTAGCTGAGATACGTTCAGGGTCCTCGGCTTCCAGACTGCACACACAGAAAAGCTACGTCACCGCTGTGATGTCACCGCGACTTTCTCCACTACATTTACTGAACTTTTCCTTTATCTGATGGCTATAGTTACTAGTTACTTTAGTTACTAGTTACAGTACTTCACAGGTTTCTATTTTACATTCAACTTCAGATGAATTCAGAAAATATTACAAACATTATGAAGAGGGATTCAAAAAAACAAAAAGTCACAGTAACTACACAGCGCCACACTAATTATGCTCCATACTGAAGCTCATTCATAAAGCTTCTCTCATGTCAATCAGTGTCGCATTCAGGTAGCATTGCTGTAGGTGTGTCAGATAAAAGCCAGTGAAGATCAGCATGTTAAAGGACCATACCGGCCATTTTGCATGCATGAGACTAATATATTCAATTTTCATACACATAAGGTTACTGACAATTTCAAAAAGCATACTACTGGAACGGTGAATTAAAAATATTTTTCCTACCACCACTGGTTTCAGTTCATTCTGGTACTCTATTAAAATCAACTTGTTGATACTTGAAACTTTCTTGGGATAGGTAATCTATTATCGTGAACAACAGGCATATTCAGATTTTTTTTTCAAAGTTTTGTAATTTTAGAGTTTAAGAGCAATAAAAAGCACCGAGCGAATCTATGCCTCCACCGGGGAATATAGTCCCAAAAGAAGACCTGTGTTTAAGGAAAAATTTAAATGACCATGACTTCATAAGGCTGTGTAACTATTAGCAGGAGAGACATGGATTTTTAAGGTGGGTGTATCGCTTGAATATTTGATTTTGAAAGATTAAGAGATTTTGCAAAATATCAGGAAAGCTGAAATATGGTTTTATCCTTTGGGAAATGATTGTCAGTAATGTTACATGTTGAAAATTGAATATATTAGGCTCAAACATGCAAAATGGATGGTATGGTCCTTTAATGAGCTGCTTCATATTTATGAGCCACAATTTATCCTGATTCATTTGGCTTTAAAGCAACATTGATACTTTAAATTGGCAAAAGAAACATAAATTCTGCTTCATCACTGATACTAAAATAACAAGTAAACACGTATGACAAACCTCCATAGTGAGCGCTGTGCACAGGAGATGGACAGTGGTGTGTGTGTGTGTGTGTGTGTTTGAGTGTGAGGGACACAGATGCACAGAGGTGGAGCAGATGACAATACTGATCACCACGAGAACATGTGTGAGATTGGATCAAAACTCGCTGCTTAAATAAACTGACTGATCAGCTGAGTGAGTTTATCAAAGTTAATGATCACTAAAACATGAGGCAAATTTAAAAGTCGTGAAATTTATGACCAGAATAAAATGCGTCATAATTTTTGTGACCATATGTTTTATGAATCACTTCCCCGACATATACAGCACCGTCCACTAATATTAGTTAAGTTAAAGCAAAATGAGTTGTGAAATAAAGCCTTATGTTTATCCTCTTGATCTTTCATTCAAAATATTAGCAAAAATATAACCTTTAATCAAAGTAAAATAACTGAAAGGAAAAAGAAATTCTTATCATGAAACAACTATTTTTGTCAGTCGGCCTGGAAGAGGATGTGTGTGTGTGTATTTTGACTCCAGGCATAGTGAGGAAGAGGAGGAGGACGATAGTGATGATGATGATGATGATGATGGTTTGAGTGGCCAAACAATCTCCAAGCATCACAACTGGAGAATTGCAGACGTTCGTTGGGTTTTGGGGTCAGAAAGTCTCAAAAACTACGACGAGACCACCAGGCCGACTGAGAAAAATATTAGCTTCATGATAAGAATTTCTTTTTCCTTTAAATTATTTTACTTTAATTAAATGTTATATTTTTGTTAGTATTTTGAATAAAGATCAAGAGGATAAACAATAAAGATTTTTTTTTTCCACAGCTCATTTTGCTTTTATTTAAAAGCTTGCCAATGTCAGTGGAGGCACTGGAAATAAGGAAGTACCATAGTAATGCTATTAAAACTATATTTGCCATTATTGACATGGTAAGTTCATAAAGACAAAACTTTATGAATCTGGACCTATATTTCTTTACTTCTTTGCTTCCTGCTTTCCTTCCTCCCTTTTCTCTTTCTTTTTCTTCATTCCTTCCTTCTCATCCTCCTTTTTTTTTTTTAAATTTCTCTCTCTCTCGTATAATTCAGCCCACCGGCTCATCAGGGACTTTTTCTACTTTTCCTCAACATATGTCTCTGATGATGATGACGGCATTTAGGAACTTACATGGTTTACACACCAGGTTGTCTGATCCCAGGAGAACTTCACAGGCTGTAAGACAGACATACACAACACACACACACACACACACACACTTAATGAAGCTAAAACGTAATCAAACCTTCAAATGAATCAAGCTTAGAGATCCACATTGATGAGGAGAACTCACAGTTGGTCCTGAGGAATGATGGAGGGAAGAAGCTCTCGTTCATCAGGGACGGGAAAGGAACAACACGAACCATGTAGTCGGTGTCAAAGGTCAGACCGCTGAATGTCTGAGTGCTCAGCTTCTGCGAAATGTTATGACAATAACGCAGATTATGTTTGATATGTTAAGAGCATTTTCAGACCTGTATCTGTTTCTGGTCTGACTCAGGATTAAATTGTTAAAATGTTCAATTTACCACTTGAGGCTTCAGTCTAACCACAATAAAGCAGCAAAAGTCACGTGAGAATGTGCCCTCTGTTCATTGGTCAAAAATGTTTGGGGGCAGGAGTAACAAAATCAAAACAGGAAAATGTTCACTGTGCTGGGAAAACAAAATAACATGGAACAAAGATGGAACTGGGAAAGTTTCCTAGTCACAATCATCATTTGGTTCATAAACCGAGAAAACTGTGACAGCAGAAGCAGAATTTGACTTGAAGACAACATGTGGAAAACCACATGTTGCTTCAGACACTGAACAGGAGAATGGAGCACCATACTAAGAATATACAACCACATGCTAACCTTCAACATGTTAATCTGAAGACATGTTAGGTAAGTTCAATGTGTTATGATTGTCTCACAGCATCCACCTCATTTGTTGTGTCTAATCAAAGGTGTAATGAAGCTTGTTTTACGTTCAACATGGTTAAGGCGTTGGGGATACCTGACAAGCATCTAATGCAAAACAAACTTTACTGCTGTTGTAATTAAGCATTAAAGGACCATACCACCCTTTTTGCATGTTTGAGCCTAATATATTCAGTTGTCATACATGTAATGTTACTGACAACTATTTCCCAAAGCATACCACTGGAACGTGAATTAAAAATGTTTTTCCTACCTTCCAGACCGCCATTGTTTTCAGTTCATTCTGGTACACTATTAAAATCAACTTGTTGATACTTGAAACATTCTTGGGATAGGTAATCCATCATCACCAACAAGACATGTATTCAGTTTTTTTTTTTTGAAGTTTCGTAATTTTAGTGTTTAAGTGCAATAAAAAAACTGCAGAGTGAATGTATGTCTCCACCGGAGAATATAATCCCAAAAGCAGACCTGCGTTTATCCAAAAATTTAAGCGACTGTGACTTCATAAGGCTGTGTAACTATTAGCAGGAGAAACATTGATTTTTAAGGTGGGTGTATCACTTGAATATTTGATTTTGAAAGATTAAGAGATTTTGCAAAATATCAGGAAAGCTGAAATACAGTTTTATCCTTTGGGAAATGACTGTCAGTAACGTAACATGTATGAAAATTGAATATATTAGGTTCAAACACTGCAAAATGGATGGTATAGTCCTTTAAGAAGGAAACCTCCAGGATCCAAAACAAACGCTCAAAACTAATGAGGCATGAAAATGCCCTGAGATAAAGAACTTAACGAGCTTCCGTCATCAGAATATATTCATTCCTCAGTTTACTTTCGCCTTATAAAGTTAATCAGTACAGCAGTTACTGAAAATAAACTTAGAGAGCTGCTTAGAAATTAGTAAAAAATGTAATGAAAAAAATCATAAAATAAAATGAAGAAGCCAATAAATATACACAAATAAACAGCAAAAAAGAAAACCTAGAAACAGAAAAAGTGGACACTGGCTCACTTGTGTGGCTGTAAACGTTTGATTACCGTGTTTCTGTAAGAGAAGTTGAGCTGTCGCGGCTCTTTGAGGATGAGATGCTGACACTGTTTCCCTTCTGGATTCTTCTCTTCCAAATAAACTCTGAAGCCTTTAATGTGCTCGATCCCTGCAGAGGCAACAGGAAAAAAATAAAATAATCCCAAATCTTTCTTTCCTTACTTCCTTTCCTTTGCTCCTTTCTTCTTTCCCTGCTCTCTCCAAGTGAAATATTTGGATCTCTTACTTCAGAAAAAGCACCAATACCCCAGTGTAAAAATACTCCATTACAATGAAAAGCCAAGTACTCAAATATTTAAGTAAAAGTAAGCAAGTATTAGCAATAAAATCAAAAATAAATGTAAGGAAAACAGATTTCAGTTTCACCGTGAGGTTGCTTTGATCTTTATTTTGAGGATTCTCGTGTTTTCTGATAGGCCGAAGAAGAAAAAAATGATGGAAAGAAAGAAACAAATGATAGAAAGAGCAGAGGGGGTGAAAAAAGGAGAGCAGGAAGTACAAAAGGGAATAAAGATATTGATTATATTTTAAAAGTTTCTCTCATATTTAATCTAAAATGTATATCTGAAAACTGGTAAATACAGCCATCAGATACATTTCCCTCTGAAATGTGGCAGAGGAAAATGAGAAAGTTTCTTAACTTAAAATACTTAAAATACAAGTACCTCATACTTGTACTTTTAAGAGTACTTTGTGTGTATTTTCCACCTCTATTCCTCTCACTTCCTGTTCTCTTTGCTTTGTTTCCTCCCTCATCTTAACCTTTATCTCCTTCCTCTGCTTCTCATCCTCTCCTTGTCCACTTTCCTCATTTCCTCTCCTTATTTCCTGCTCTTTGAACACACCTCTGCCTTGTAATTACATCTTTACAAACACCGGACATGTTTTTCCTATTAAGACTCTGGAGAGACAGAGAGCGAAAGAAAGAGAAAGCAGCAGAACTGGTTTTTCTGTCTTGAGGCAGATTCCAATAACACACACACACACACACACACACACACACACACACACACACACTCTGTCTCTTTCTCTCTCTCTCCCCTCTCTCTGTCTCTCTCTCTCTCTCTCTGTTTCTCACTGTTTGTCCCTCTCTCTCCCCCCCCATCTTTCTTTCTCTCCCTCTCTGTCTCTCCCTGTCTCTTTCTCTGTCTCTCTCTCTCTCTCTCCATCCCACAAAGTTGTGGTGTGTAATGAGTGTTACAGCCTTGTGGGGGCACTAGACTGGATATTTAGAGACTGTGTCTTGTTTTTGGGTTATTGATTCTCGTTGGTATCACATGTGATGCCAACATGGAACATTTCTGGAGGATTTCTCTCTAATAGAAAGGCTGTATTGTCTCAGAGAGAGAGAGAGAGAGAGAGAGAGAGAGAGAGAGAGGACAGAGGGAGGGAGAGAGCTAGAGAGAGAGAGGTTCACCTTACAGCAAGACACACACACACATTCCTTCACGGTCAGATCGTGGTATTGTTGTGTGAGATGTGATCCTCTCTCTCTCTCTGGGTCTGATCAAAGGGATACAGGAAGGATGGACACACACGCGCGCGCGCACACACACACACACACAAAACTGGGTAATCGTTCAGATTTCTGCTCCTTGAAGGTTCTACTTTCATGTGTTTTCCTATTTTTCCACCTTCCCCTGTCTGTGCCTGAAGAATCATGGAAACAGCTGAGCAAGAAGTACACAATAATTCATAAGCAGTAATACTACAGTGGAAAATACTAAAAGTAAAAGCCCTGCTGTCAACGTTATACTTAAACCATACCAGCAATCGTGCATGTTTAAGGCCCAATACACACGTTACATTACTGACAATTTCCAACATAAAACCGTATTTTAGTTTTCCTGTTATTTTGCCAAATCTCCTAATCTTTCAAAATCAGATGTTCAGGTGATACACACACCTTAAAANTATTTTGCCAAATCTCCTAATCTTTCAAAATCAGATGTTCAGGTGATACACACACCTTAAAATTCAACGTTTCACCTGCTAAGTGCTAACACTTATGCACAATTATAGAAGGCATGGTTGTTTTAATTTCTTGGTAAAAGCCGTCTTCTGCTGGGACTATATTTCCCAGCGAAGAAATACATTGTCATCCATGCAGCTTCATGTTGGATCAGTTAAATAAAGTTACTTCAACAAAAAAAAAAACTTAATTAACATCTTGTTCACTGTGATGGATTACATATCTCAAGCATGTTTCANAAAAAAAAAAACTTAATTAACATCTTGTTCACTGTGATGGATTACATATCTCAAGCATGTTTCAAGTCTCTACAAGTTGATTTTAACAGCGTGCTGGGATGAATTGAAACAATGGCAGCCCAGAAGGTAGGAAAAACAATCTAAAATTTACCACTAAAGTAGTATATTTTGGGAAATGGTTGTTAGTAACGTGATGTGTATCTGGGTTGTATATATTGGGTCAAACATGCACAATTGCTGGTGTGCTCCTTTAAGCAAAGTAAACACATATTAGCAGAAAGTTGTACTAAAGCAGCAATAGTAAAACTTCTCTTGGTGGAGAACAAAAGAACAATTTAGTTTCACAGTCAGGGAAAAACCCCGGCTGGAAAGAGGGAAGAAAAAAAAGGAAGAAAATAAACAATCTCCCTCTGCAATGTAGTGCAGAGAAGTAGAAAGTTTCCCAAAATGCAAATAGGAAAGTACCACAAAAGAGTACTTAAAGGATCATACCTGTGGTTTTGCATCTTTAAGCCCAATATATACATACAAGTAACATTACTGACAACTATTTCCCAAAATATACTACTGGAGCAGTAAGTTTTAGAATTGTTTTTCCTATCTTCCAGACTGCCATTGGTTTTAGTTCATTCCAGTACACTATTAAAATGAACTTGTAGAGACTTGAAACGTGCTTGAGATACATAATCCATCACAGCGAACGCATTAAGATTGTTGTCAAAGTAAATTTATGTAACCAGTCCAGCAGGAGCAGAAGAAAATATACGCCAGGGAATATAGTCCAAGGAGAAGACAGGTTTTATAGAGAAGTTGAAAATGATGTGCCCTCTACATTCAGTGGGGTTCAGAAGTCTGAGACCACATAGAAAATCTGTGATGTTTTCCATGTAAATGTGGAAATAATCAGAAAGTCTGACATCACAAAAAGCTCTTTGGAACATTGTCACATCATGCTGGATAACTTGGATCATCAGGTTTTTACAAACTTGTGGAGTCCATGCCAGCTGGAGTGATGCTGTCACCTAACTATAAAGGCAGAAATCTTTGTCTGTGGCACCAACATCTCTAGAACCTGGCACTGTATGAAGCTGATATTCAGCAGGTTTGTTGCTCAGGACCCAAGGATGTGCAGTGTGATGTGTGAAGCTGTTTGGATGAGCGGTTCTCGAATTGAGCTGTGCCGGTAAAAAGTAGTCCATGTGGCAGGATATGTTCCGGTTCAGTACCACGGTCTCAACCTGACCCTGTATAACAAACAAAGCTAGCTCACGAGGATGTGCAGAACTAAATTATGGCAGGCTAAGGTGCATGCCATAAAGTCCAGCCCGGTCCGAAAAGGCACATTTTGAATGAGCACGATACTAATTAAAGCAAAAAGGGGGGGCATACCAAATACTTAGGTATTGTGAAATTCATGTACATTTTTCAAAGTTTCAACTTTTCACTCAAATTGTTAACATGATATCTTTTGTAATGAAAAATCTTGTATCAAATTCAAAAATAATGCAAAACAGAAGCATTTTCACAGTGGTGTCAGTCTTTTGGACCCCACTATATGTGTGAGCAGGCGAATCATTTAATTTTAAGGATGCTTCACCTGAACATTTGATTTTGAAAGATTAAGGGATTTGCCAAAATAACAGGAAAACTAAAATACAGTTTTATCTTTTGGAAATTGGTTATATGCAGGGAGTATTTATTGGGCTCAAACATGCAAAATCCCCGGTATGGTCCTTTAAGTCGAGTACATGAGTGTACTTCATTCTGTGTGAGTGTGACTGTGACAGAAACACAATGATGGACAGGTACCCAGTGGACTGGCAGACCAGTGGATCACCACAGCAGCCTGATCCTCACAGGCAAGATGACTGAAGGACATGTTGGTGACCTCGTGGATCACGTGTTTCCCAGACGGGTAGTTTAAGGAACAGTCTGCAGGGAGAGGGAGAGGAGGAAGAGAGAGAGAGAGAGAGAGAGATTAACAACAAACACCAAGAACATTTTTCCAGTCATATTAACTCACATTAAAGGATCATACCGCCGATAGAGCTGAAGATGAGTTAAGCAGACAGCTGAACAGCAACGTGACAGACGCTACTGTGTACGTAAATACAAGCAGCATTTACACACCTCGTGTATTGTACGTAACTTCCTGCATTACTCAGTCGGCAGTTTGACAGATGCCAAATATCACACAGAATTGCGCCTTGACCCGTACAGAGTCAACTGAACAGAGTGACTGAACAGAGTGACTGAACAGAGCCTTTATGGTACAATGCCATAAAACAGACCAATGTATGAAAGCACCACTTTAACAGCTAGACGATGCCAGCAATTTAAAGGATCATACCGTGATCCTGCATGTTTGAGCCTAATATATGCAACACGCTTACTACGTTACTGACAACCATTTCTCAAAATATACAACTACAGTGGTGTGTTTTACAATTTTTTTTACCTGTCTGCCAGACCGCCATTAGTTTCAGTTCATTAAAATCAACTTGAAATGTGTTCAAGGTAAATAATTCATCACAGCGAACACGATGTCTGTTAATTTTTTTTTGTCCAAGTAAGGTTATTTAATTGATTTAAGACTGAGCTGCACAGAAGACAATGTATGTCTCCACCAGGAAATACAGTCCCAGGAGAAGATGGCTTTTACAGAGAAATTAAAACAATTGTGCTGTCTTCAATTGTGCACAAGTGTTAGAAGGCAAAACGTAGAATTTTACAATGTGTGTATCACCTGAAAGTTTGATTTTGAAAGATTAGGGGATTTGAAAAAATAACAGGAAAACTAAAATACAGTTTTATGTTTTGAAACTGGTTGTCAGTAACATAACAGGTACACAGGTTGTATTTATTGGGTTTAAACATGCATGATCACCGGTATGGTCCTTTAAGTGCCTTGATCCTCTTTCGCAGGTTTTTGCAGATTTCAGCAAATGTCTGATCATTCTGCTTTCCTCCACAGTGTCAGAGTGGGCGGAGCTAAATCAGACTTCTGGAGTTATTCATGCTTTCTGTTCCAGTTTTCTGTATGGACGTGAAACTGAATGATCTGTTCAAACAACGAAATGCGGTGCTCAACAAACTCTGCTTCATTCATTTCGTTTGGCTGATAAACATCTTCGTGCTTTGAGGAAGAGGAGGGAGGAGAAAGTGTTCTTCACCCGAAATGTATTTTATTATGAAATAGGATGAAAGCAAAGTTAGAAGGACATGAAGAAGGGCAGCAAGAGGCTACGGCAGCTTCCTTCAACCTCCTCTTCTTCATCTCCTAGTGAAGGAGATGAAGAGGAAGAAGAAGAGAATAAGGTAAAGGCAAAGATCAAGGTTGTTTCTCATCCTTTCTTTGGCCCTCACTTCACCCTCTTTTGTCATCTTCATTTCCATTTCCTCTTACAAAAGAAACTTTGCAGGAAAAGAGAAAGAGCACAGGAGGAAGAGGAGCAAAAAGCTGTGACTTCCACCCACTAAGACGCATTGAGGAGGGAGGAGGAAGAGGAGACCAATGCAGAGAAGAGGAGCAGTCAGCTGTAACCTTTCCCTCTTGCCTATACCTTCTAAAAAAAAAAAAAAAAAAAAAAAAAAGCTTTACGGAAGAGGAAGAGGCGAAGAAGAAGGGGAAGAGGAGCAAACAGCTGTGACCTTCTGCTTTAGCCCTGACCATGACCCCGCTCTGAGGAGGATCATGAGGAAAGAAGAAGAGGAGCAGTGACTCGTGTCGTATTCCATGCCCTCTCCATCCTTCTTTAAAATCCTCTCCTCTAGACCTTCTTCCTCCTCTTCATCAATAGGTGGCTGGCAGGAGGAAAGAGGAGCAGTCAATCGTATCTGAGCTCACGCCCCTTTCTTTTCGCCTTCCTAAGTTTACCTTTTCTTTTCCCATTCGGTTCATGGCTGGCTGCTCTTCTTTCTCTCCTCCTGCTCCTCGTATTCGCTTCCATCTCCCTTTTTCATCAAGTAAACGAAGAGAAATGCCAGGAAAAGCCAGTAAAAGGAGGAAAAGTTGTGTTTTGAGTAGTCAGTTTGTGCGTGTGGAGAAGCAACGAGAACTGAGGTTTCCAGCAGTGTCAATTAACGGTCTCACTAAAAAAATAAATGGAGGAAGAACCAAAAAGAAGAAAAAAAACACAAGGAGGAACCTTTAAAAAATGACAAGAGTAATATGAAGTCATGCCAGCATCTCTGTGAACCTGTAATTCCACAAAAACTGGCAGCTCGACAAAGAAAAGAACAACTTTGCTTCAATTCTTACCTGAGGAAATATCAGGTTTGGCCTGACGGTGGTGTCAGAGGAAATCAAAGGACATTTCATAAAAATCCACAAATTACATTTTAAAAGATCTTCTGAAGGACTAAATTGTGGGACAAATTGGAACGTGTGACCTCATGGTGAGGCTATAAAAGCATAAAAATCATTATTATTGGTGCTTTATCAACCATTTAGTTATTCTAACGTGTAGAGGTGACCATCAAACCAAGCAGTATTAGCGTGGTTTTGGTTAGAAATCATATTTTTTACTGATTCACTAAGTAATTATATACCAAGAGTGATGCGAGTAAATGACGTCAAAGTGCAAATTTGTCACAGTAAATATGTTCACACTAAACATGACGCGACTTCTATGAATATTTGTATGGGTTCACGCCAAAAAACGCACAATGAAAAAGCTGAGTCAGCAACAAGTGATGACAGTCCTGATTTAGCAACAAAAGCAGAAAAAAAAAATGGAGATTCTGTGTTCATGAAACAGGAAGGAGGAGGAGCCTATTTGATATGGGAATTAAAGCTTTATCATGGTCATTTTTAGACAAACTTCTGGATAAATTTCAATATTCATTAAGACCAGAGGTGGGTAGTAGCACATTCCATTTATTCCATTACATTTACTGAAGTAACTTTTTTCACAAAATTGTACTTTACTGAGTAGTTTTATTGCAGGATAC
>VXCM01006497.1:0-23717 GCA_014773175.1 Lucifuga dentata
AGATGAGGGGAGGGAAGTGGTGTGTGTAATGATAGTCAGAGACAAAGCGCTGCAGTACGGCGCAGACGTTAGCTTCCCTCCATCACTGAGCGCTCATTGTACGGCTTTGTGTGAAGTGTTTGTGCTGAAAGACTAACTGAGGGTCGCAGGAGTGATGAGGAAAGAGAAAGGGATGGGATGGGGGGGCAGAGAGAGANATGGGGGGGAGAGAGAGAGAGAGAGAGAGAGAATGGGAGGGTCACTATTCATCATCTTCTTGGGCGCTGTCATTGTTGTGTACTGTATGTACTGTTAGAAAGCATGATTGGATGGGAGAAAGTAAGGGTGTGGCCATGATTTGTGTGTGTGTGTGTGTGTGTGTGTGTGTGTGTGCTGGATTGGAGGGAAACAAAGGGACAGGTCACTGTGATTTCTGTCTGTACTGCGATTAAAGGACCATACCAGTGGTTTTGCATATTTAAAGGACTATACCATCCATTTTACATGTTTGAGCCTAATATATTCAATTTTCATACGTTATGTTACTGACAATCATTCCCAAAGAATAAAACCGTATTTCAGCTTTCCTATTTTTCAAAATCTCTTAGTCTTTCAAAATCAAATATTCAAGTGATACACCCACCTTAAAAATCCATGTTTCTCCTGCTAATAGTTACACAGCCTTATGAAGTCATGGTCCTTTAAATTTTTCCATAAACGCAGGTCTTCTTTTGGGACTATATTCCCCGGTGGAGGCATACATTCACTCCACGCTTTTTATTGAGCTTAAACACTAAAATTACATAACTTCTAAAAAAACCTGAATACACGTCTTGTTGGTGATGATGGATTACCTATCCCAAGAACGTTTACAGTATCAACAAGTTGATTTTAATAGCAGAATGAACTGAAACCAATGGAGGTCTGGAAGGTAGGAAAAACATTTTTAATTCACCGTTCCAGTAGTATGCTTTGGGAAATGATTGTCAGTAACGTTACATGTATGAAAATTGAATATATTAGGCTCAAACATGCAAAGTGGATGGTATGGTCCTTTAAGTGGCTCTCAGAGACTCGCACTCCGCTGGATCTGATTCTGAAAGGTGGCAAGAGGAAAAAAAAAAGACATCATTTCCAGAGTCACATGGGTGAGTATAGAACAATAGCTGCTGTGTTTGTGTGTGTGTTTATGTCGCCTTGGTGGTGTGACCGTGTGTGGGAGTAATCCAAATGGACCAGCCGGTCCCGTGTCACGGCATCCACACAGACGTCCTTCCAAGGAACTCGCCGACCCACGCACACGTGCACACACACAGAGACATTCAAAACATACACACACATGCAAGACAAAAGGAGTTTGTCAGTTTCTCTTTAGTGGCCTTCAGTGCTGGCATGCATTGTCCTGTGTGTGAGTGTGCGTGTGTGTGTGTTTGTGTGTTGCCTTGTGTCCTGTGGGTGTGTCACTGCAAATGGATGAATGGAGGAGGTGACCAAGGTCAAATGGGGCGGAGTCTGATGTGCTACAGTCTTACTCACTCTCTCTCTCTCTCTCTNCTCTCTCTCTCTCTCTCTCTCTCTCTCTCTCTCTCTCTCTCATTCTTTCCCTCTTTCTTTTCTTAACGCTCCTTATTCTCGCTCTGTCACAAAACTTGGTGGTCGCCGTGTTTCAGGCTTTTTACTCCCACTGAGACAACAAATGGCCAAAGACTTTTTTCAGTCAACAACAGCTACACAAAGAACTGCCTGGAGCTTACAAGCACACACACACACACACACACACACACAAAGCTTTGCTGAGGACTGTGTCAAGTATTTGCTGTGCCCAGTTTCCTACAGAGAGAAATAATGAACTAAATACATCTGCGTAGCTGTTGGCTGTCTTGGCGTGAACGTGAATGATTAATCGTGAACGTGAATGAACACGAGAGGAAAGGTGACCTCCATTTATAAAATAATCACACATGTACATGTCGCCTCAGGTAAGTTACAAACCCAACGTAATTAGTCTGAATGAGGCCTTTGTGTCTTATCATCATGAGGTGAAACCAGAGTTAAAGGACCATTACGGTGGTTCTGTGTGTTTGAGCCCAATAAATATAAAACTGTATTCTAGTTTTCCTGTTTTTTCAAATCCCCTCATCTTTTAAAATCAAATGATCAGGTGATACACCTTAAAATTCAGTGTTTCCTGGGATTATATTCCCTTGTGGAGAAACACATTTTTACCCATGTAGCTCCAAGTTAAATCCATGTTGGATCAGTTAAATCCTGCCAAAAAATTTTATATGTTTTGTTTGCTGTGATGCTCAAGCACATTTCAAATCTCTACAGTTTAATTTTTTTTTTTTTTTTTTTTGTTAGTGTGCTGGAATGAAACCAATTAGTCTGGAAGGTAGGAAAAACAACTGTAAAATATACATCTGCAGTAGTATGGTTGTGGGTTTGTATTTATTGGGCTCCAAAATCAGCAGTACGGTCCTTTAATGTGACACAAATATCCTGTGAGGATTTTGCATTTTGATATCATGTATAGATTTAATTTTTATTTGAGCTTCTTTTTTTATGCCGTAAACTGGATTAGAAACATCATCTACAGGTTGATGCGATCCAACGAACGAACAAAGAACAGTTCGTTTTCAAGTTTGTGATTTTGGCCAGAAATGAAACACTGGCATTAAGAAATCTCTTAATAAAGTCTCAAACTCTTTACAAGGAGTCACTGTTTGCTGTTATTCTCCCATCACAAGAACTTTATTGTGCATTATAGAAACTTACTATTGCTATTTACTATTTAAGTTTTTCAGAGACTTTCTATTGAAGAGTGTTTTTATTCCACGATGTGTGAGATTATTAGCATACAGACCCACAGAAGCCCTTTCTGCTTCACAACACCACGGCTGTATCCACAGATTGGAAAGGAAATGAATTCGTAATAAAGCAGAATCCAGTTACTGCTTAAAAAAAAAAAAAAAAAAAATCATCCTGATCAGATGCAGCCAAGCATGCCTGTTCACAAAAATCAACACACACACACACACACACCACACACACACGGTCTTTTCTTTGTGCACAGTGATATTGATTTAACTCCAGCACCTTGGATTCCTGTGATTAGATCATGGAAGTGTGAAGGCCTATGGCCGCCCAGATGGCCCTTCACTCTTCAAAGTGGAAGACAGATTTGTTTAACCCTTACATGACTAAAATAAAGGATTATTTTTGCATTCAGTTGTTAATTTTCAGTTATTGCCACAGTCATTGCCAAGATCTATATGGAATATTTGCAGCGACCACGTGAGCAATTATCCAGTTTTTAATCAAGCCCACGGTTGACTGGATTACTGCCAGAGATGTGTAGAAACGCGTTGCATTTACTCCATTACATTTACTTGTGTAACTTTTTTTTCACAAAATTGTACTTTACTAAGTAGTTTTATTGCAGGATATTTGTAACTCATACTTGAGTATATTTATTAAGGTAAAAATATACTTTTACTTCGTTACATTTGGTCGCACTCTTTGCGATACTTTTGGTTTCACCGTTTGAATTCAGTCACGTTCAGGTTTTATCTCGTTGTCAGACACTACACTGTCTGCTTCAGCTCTGAAGTAGCCACATCCCCACCCTCCATTTCCATGGTTTTCTGGAAACGGAGGGTGGAGCAGAACAGTCATGGCAGAATCAACAGTGGGAGGTTTAGAAGAGGCACATCCCTGGCCACACATTCAAACGATGTTTTCTTTCTACCAAAACCAATAGCTACATAATGCGTTGTGTCTTTGTTTACCTAAAAAGGTGACTTTTCAGCTTCTAAGAAACAACATGGAACTTGAGGAAACGTGGCGATAAGCTGCAACGTTAGCTACTCAACTAGCTGCTGCTGCTAATGCTAACTCAAATTTTCCTGTTCTATTCTGAGTAAGTTCATGAAGCTAACCTAGCTAACTGTCTTAACTAGCTGCTACTGCTAATGCTAACTACAGTTTTCCTGTTCTATTCTGAGTACATTCATGAAGCTAACCTAGCTAACTGTCCTGCGCATAATTTGCATATTTTCCTCACCCTGCATGAGACAGATGTAATACACGACTGTCATATTTATTCCAAAATCCAACATATCCAACGCAAAAAAAGCTAAAATATCAGCAAGGATAAATTTGGCCATTTCTTTGTGATTGGTACTGTCTCATCTCGCTGCCGGGACAAGTTGTGCTGAGTGAAATCAACTTTATAGGCAGCGATGACATGTGGATTTTTGGTAATAAAAACTTTTTATGGAGTTTTCTGTGGGTCAAGATGACCTCGCCACAGGTTCAGCAGTGAGATATGTGACTTTCTATTCATCTGAATAAATCGCAGTATTCTCAGGCAGACAGTCTTTTAATGAATCCTTCCAGTAAACCAGACTTGTCTGACATTTCAGGTTTTGCTGGCCTGACAGCGCATATCAAAAAGTTCCCATGAAAACTGCATTCTGGGCCATAAGTTTCTGTCAGCGACTTTTACAGTGTTGTAAAATTTTCCTCATTTGAAAGTTTCAGAAGGAACAATGCGTCCTTCAGATAATGCAAATGAGCTGCAATGTGTATTAATTTTTTTCAAACAGAAGTCTATACCTTAGACTTTCTTATTCATGCAACGTACCTACTTCCTGTGAAGCCGTCATGTGGGACAGGAACCAAGAGATGCTGGTCGGAAGACCATTGACATCCACCAGAAAGGTCCACGGAGAACAACCAACAGCATTCACGTTTATCGCGTCTTACCCAGAAGTGGCTTCCCAGGCTGGAATGAATTTGTAGACCAAAAGTAAATTTAAAAAAAAATACTTCTTTACAAATTGAATATGTTACTGTAAACAAATATAAGCATATTATAAGCACATTTTGCTACATTTTACCCAGCTTTTGTCTCTCAGCATTACAAAATTAAGTGCCGTAAATTTTTAAAAGTTATATTTAATATATGACATTACTAAATTTTATTTTGGTATAATTACTTACAATTCATTGCAAAGTAGGTAAAACCCAGTGTGATAGCATTTACATGTATCTTGACAATATTAAAACTTGAGAATGTCAGTGCTGTCCAAAATGTCCACATTTGAGTAATTAAGTTAATTAATAGTTAATCTTTTGAAATAAGTAATTTCCCAGCTGACAATATTCTCAATATCCGTAACATACTGCAGTATTGTTTACCATCTAAAGTAGAATAATCAACTCCACTGTCTAACCTGATTGTCAATAGATGAAAAACAACATTTCTGAAAATATTGTGTGTTGAATTAGCAATTATTGAAAATTACTCAATTTTGTTAAAATTTGTAGGTCATTATGGCTTGATATCCCATATTTTACAGTTGTTGCGTTATCACAATTAATATTATTATTATTATTATTTCTCATAAGACCCTGCTTGGGGTAAGTGAGAAGACCAACACAAACAGAATTGATATGGCAGAGAGTACACAAAAAAGAAACAACCAAGAGCACATACTGTATGTTTGCCTCATCACATAATACAAATACTAAATGTCACTATAACTTCTTTCCAAAGTTTTGCTAAATTACGCTGAATTAGGATATCTTTAGAATTACATAACTTATTCATCTTATATACATTTGGTCTCAACCCTATTATATACAAGCAGGTATTTAACTCTTTTCAAATTAAAGTAAGTGCATTCAAGCAAATAATGAAATTCATCAACCAATTTCCCCAAATTACAAAATATACATAAACAACTGGCATATTCAATGCCATATCTACCTGTAACCACTGGAACTCCATTGGCACCACATCTGAACATCGCTAAATAACACCACAAATCATCATTTAAAGTGCAGAGATAGTTTTCCAGTTGGAGCGTGTGTTTAAATATTCTGTAATTTGTACAGACTGTTAAATATTTCAGTTTTCCAGCTTTGCCTCAATATGTCAGATATTCTCAACTGCTGCTTTAATATACTTGTCATTTACCACACCCGTACATTACCACAAATAAGAAAATCCTGTATCATCGAATATTTGCTTTAACTTCTCGATCCACCATTGTTTAAGCACTTCCTTATCATAGAGGGTTTTCAGTAAAAAAAAAAGGAAGGATAATTTACTTCTTCTACCATTTAATAATCTACACCAAAAACCAATCATCTACATTCAACTTTTTTTTTCTTAATTAAGCCAAAGAAATAGAATGAAATATATTTTATTGACAGATTCTGAATCTGTTTTTGTATTTTGTAGTTTTAAGTAAAATAGTGTGATCTTACCTGATATGAGGAAGGCAATGCTTTGTGAATGCCCCTGCAGGTGTGAGTGGGCATCCCCGATGGTTTGAGCCCTGAGCACATGGGGTTATATAAGCAGTGACCGCATGGCAGCCAGGGGGAAGAGGAGGAAGTGAGGTTCATGTGATTTTTGCTTTATTTAGAATTTAGTTGAAGTTTGCAAATTTGCTTTAGATGTATTGCTGTGATTCTGTTGATTTTTTTTTCTTTTGATTTTTTTTTTTTTTTTTTTTNTTTTTTTTTTTTTTTTTTTGATTTTTGATTTTTCTTTTATTTTTTTTTGGTAGCTCCTCAGAAATAAATCACATTTGAAAATTTCAAAAATGCCTTGAGTCTGCCTCTTGTCGCCTTCCGTGCCCTCTGGCTACTCTTCCTCACACACACCACATAAACACACAGACCCAACAAACACAATAAAGACACACCACACACATTCATCCAACAAATACACACACATACAACAAACACAACACAAACACATTTTAAAAAAATAAACAACCCTAACCTGTAAGCCTAAACCCTAACACAACCGTAACTCTAAACCCTAACACACAACAAAAACACAGACAAAACAAACAAGCACAACATACACACACACAAACAACAAACACATGCATAAACACAAACACAACAAATACACACACAATTAACACAAAGACTGAACAATCATACAGACAACACGCATGCATAACAAACACAGACCAACAAACACACACAACACACATTCACCCAACAAACCCACACAGAAAAAACACAAATGCAACAAACTCACACAACACAGACACAGCATATAGAAAAAAAAACACACAACACTGAACCCTAATCAAAAATGAGAAAGTTGGATTTTTGGGCCTCAGACTTTGGGACAGTCTTAGGCCTTATGAGTGGAACAAGGCTTTGCTGGGTTCCAAGGGGTCATGAGACAAAAGCTGTTTTCCACATATGTTGTAGTAGTCTGTGAGACTTTTCCAGAGCGCTTGGTACCATCTGTCTGGCTGCTTCCGTTGCCGAGTTACAGGGATTTGAAAACAAAGGTCAAAAGGTCACTTGCACTCACAACTGCTTTACTGAAGCCTGTTCAGCCATACAAGGGTCTAATAAATACTTTTGGTGTAAAGTAGGCATGCTGCTGAACAAGAGGAGCCAGATCTTTGTAGCACAACAGGAAGTCACCTAAATTTGACCTCGAAGTTCAACAGGTCACCAGCCACATACAGTAGATGAAAACCTGGAAGGTGCATAGATTGAAATATGAAAGATGGTTCTATGCTTATAACTCCCCAAGGGAGGCACCTACAGACATGGCACAGGGCTTGTCAGACAGCTCTGGATGTGGATGGTTACCTAATGTGAGTCTAATCACATCACTATTAGCTAACATGTCTGTATAATTAAAAGAGTCAAGAACTGAAACATGCCGTGTGCTCAAAGACAGTTTATTTGAAACAAAAGTGACATGAACTCTCTAAAAACATGCACTGGCAAAGACATTTTATTTGAAACTTAACTATTTGAACTGAACTAAACCAAACTGAACCTGAAACATAACTGTCTATTTGAAACATAATTGGCATGAACCATCTGAACCAGCCAACTGGTGGGTTTGTTTATTAAGCAATGCAATATTAAAAAAATTGCACTATTTATCATGGCCAGAAAGCGTTAGCAAGTGGGGGCATCACCACCGCTTCCTCCATGACTGCTGTGGCAGGCACCACCGCTGCTTGCTCTGTGGCCACTCTGCACCACCATCACCACCACTTGCTCCATGGCTGGGAAAGTGGGGTGCACCACCACCACTTTCTTTGTGGCTGTTGTGGCGGCCTTTTTTACCCTGAACCTGTCCAGAATCGTCCTGTCTAGCCGTGTGAGCCCAAACTGACATTTTTACAGTGTTTCTGGAGGGGAAAGTGCAGTCTCCTGCTGCAACTGCTAACCCTTCCTCCTGGTGAGGAACATTTTGCAGTTGGTTGTTCCAATTCAGAGGATGAGCTCCCTTCTGAGATGGCGAACTGCCTCTTTGCAATTCTGCCCTCCTTCTTCCCCTCTGATATCGAGGAGTCTTAGAACTCAGTTTCATCTGACAGTACGAGCTCCTCCTGCTCGCTGGAGCTCGCGCTGGGACTGGGGCCCCTAAACAGTAGTTTCAGTAACATCCTGTTCTCAGCCACTAACACTTGCTCCATAAATAGCAGGAATCAGGAATCAACCCTGGTTCTGTCTTATAAAACAAGTACACAAAAACAGTGCCCTAAGTGTTTACCTGCTCATACGATGGCAACCAGCCTCCCTCCTCCAGCTGGCCCACAGCTCCCTCCGCCTCCTCCTCCTCCTGTGGGTCCACCTCCAAAGGAGCTACTGAGCTTTAAAGTAGTTAATTACATGGAAGACATAAATTGGATACACAGACTAAAGTGCTAAACCCAATCACTTCATAAAAGCTCACCAAAGTCGGCCTCGTCCTCATTCCCATGGACTACCATGTGCCACAGGTAGTCCAGAGTGGACACCATGGGAATGACGGGCCGGCAGCTCCTTAGAGCAGCCAGCTGGCTAACAAAGAAGGCCCTCTTCACCTGCGTCAGGACCTCGTTCCTTGCCTGTTAAGTATTGGTTCATTATATTCAGCAATTCATCTTCAGCAAATTTCAATTAATTATGCTTAGCAAATTCTTAAAGTTCAACATTAACTGCATAGACGAAAAGACAAAGAATTGAACTTATGACCGCATCCCAGTAATGGTAGGTGTCGATTAGGTGTTTGTCCAATCTCGACAGGTGTTTTTGTCGCAGATTGGACAATCAAGGTGTTTGTCAGTGCTATGGGAGGAAGTAATACAATATGTATTTCTCACTTGTCTCAATGTTCTTCCATCCATCCATCCATCCTCTGCTGTGTTACAGAGTCAAGCAATCACATTCCAGGTTTGACTTGACCAAGTTTTTATGACCCACAATGTTCAGCCTAAGAAAAGTTGACTGGACTTCACTTACCGTGCATTCTCATACTTGATGAGGAGGCTGCGTTCCTCCTCGTTAGCAATGTGGTGGACCACGTGGAAGTGCTGCTTCAAGTTAGTGTACGTGTTGTGGCACCAGCTGCACAGTTTGTCGACCTGTAAAGAACCAAACTGTACCTCTTGTGTACTGTAATTTTGGAAAATATTGTCTACAGAAGAACAGGAACATCTGCTCATTGTAATAAAATCAAATGCACTGACTGTGTTGCTCAAACTGGGGCCCACAACCCACCAGTGGTCAACTGCTAGGCTGTGGGCCCCAGTTTGAGCAACACTGTTTACTTATTTTTCCCATGTTCAGTGTCTTAAGGGTTAGGGTTGAAACGGTGTGTCTGTCAAATACTGTGAAAAGTAAAAGATGTGTCAAAAGCAATTCAAATATTTTTAATAACAGATTGAAAAGTGGAATATTGACAATAGATTAATATATGGAAGCTAAACCACATGTCACCCAGATTTCCATCTATTCAATGACGTTAGCGTGAAGCTAATTAGCAAAATTTAAACCCACTTTTAAATAGTACATTTTGACTAAAAACTTTCAACACATCAACTGATGCATAAACCCTTTATACAGCAGAATAGATATGTTTAACCCATGCTACAGTCGTGTGGGTCAGTGAAAAAAATGTTTGTTCCTGAAAGCATCTTACCTTGCTGTCCGCTTCTCCGTAGATGGGAAAATGGCTGTCACTGACCTTTGACCCTCTGTGCAGACAAAATTTCAGAAGTTGTAAAACAAGGTGTGCCTGACATATATGATAAGGCTTGACTTGAGGTGCTTTGAGTAAAAATTTGGGGGCCCAGACCCCACCCCAAATTCTGCTAGCACCCCATTTGTCCCTTCCATATATCAATCTATGACCACACCCATATTCCATAAATCAATCTATTTGCTTTGTAATTTCAGGCAATTTAATGACGCTGTAATTTTACAGAGAAACGAGCTTGCAAGATTCTACTGACTGCTCAACATTCAGTCAAAAAAGACCTCTATGTTACACTAAGTGTCACATTTCTGGGACCACCTTTTGACCAAAAGTTACTCTGTTTAAGCGGAGGCCCATACATGTTATAAAGTGGTCCAAAAGCTCCACAACGCACTTTATTCCAGGTTCCTAGCTGCTTCCTAGGCTGAGTTCTGGAAGGTCAAAAGTTGGAATTAGGTTTCAGTTCATTCTGGTACACTATTAAAATCAACTTGTTGATACTTCAAACGTTCTTGGGATAGGTAATCCATCATCACCAACAAGACGTGTATTCAGTTTTGTTTTGTTTTTTTAAGTTTCGTAATTTTAGCGTTTAAGCGCAATAAAAAGCATGGAGTGAATGTATGCCTCCACCAGGCAATATAGTCCCAAAAGAAGACCTGTGTTTATGGAAAAATTTAAAGGACCGTGACTTCATAAGGCTGTGTAACTATTAGCAGGAGAAACATGGATTTTTAAGGTGGGTGTATCACTTGAATATTTGATTTTGAAAGATTAAGAGATTTTACAAAATATCAGGAAAGCTGAAATACGGTTTTATCCTTTGGGAAATGATTGTCAGTAATGTAACATGTATGAAAATTGAATATATTAGGCTCAAACATGCAAAATGGGTGGTATGGTCCTTTAAGTTTTGTGTGACAGTGTGTATTATGAATCACTTCGCTGATATGTAAATAAGGAAATCCTGTAGTAATGCCTCTTTCAAGGAAAACGCTAAAAGATGCTGGTAACCGGAGTTTATGAATGAGGGAACGTGATCATATGACGATAATAAAACACACATTTCAAAAGACAGAATTCTCCATTCTCTGATTTTTATTCCAACCATCTACCATCTAATCCGAAAGGCTGTTGGATAATGCAGCCTTTCAGACACCATTCGACCCAGAATTGCCTTGGCTTTGTCAGCATCAAAGGCAAATTCAGAACAAAACCGAAGAATGCTGAACACATAAATATGATAAGAAATTTGGATAATGGTGTAAAAAATTAGACCCTGAAAACCGCAAACAAATGCATTTTCAAAATGACAGAGCTGCTAGAATGAAACATGAATCATTACATGCACAGACATCGGATAAATACAGTTCCAGACTCACATACATGTGTGTGTAAGTGAGTGTGTGTGTGTGTGTGTGTGTGTTAGAGAGAGAGAAGTGTAGGCTAAGTGTAGCTTCTTAAAATAAAGATCGCACGGCCTCCATCTCAGAGCCATCCTAACTGCACCAACAACACCCACACAAACACTTCAGAGATACTACAGCACATTTATGAAGGTATGTGTGTGCATGTGTGTGTCATCCAGCAGAAAAACAGCACAGGAGCGGGAGAAAATGCGAGCATGTGGCAAACTACACGTGTTTATGCATTTGAAGTGAGCTCTCAACCCAGCTGTAATTACACGGAGATGTTCTCAGTCGGACGGTATTTATGAGGAACCCGTCACATTCATATCTCTGTCATTACCATAGTAACGGAAAGGTCTCCTTTTTGAATATCACTCCTCAGAAGCTTTCACGGAGCCAAATCCAGCATCATCAGATCAGCTTAAAAACCACTAACAGAGCAAAGGAGTGTGTGAGCGCCAGTATACCTGCATGTAAATTCATCTCCATTATTCCCTGTCACAGAGGGATAGAAAGAAGGGGGGTNCAGGCTGTTGCTAGGTGGAGCAGGATGGATGTTTTGAAGGAAACGTGTTTGCAGCTACACCAGAAATGCACATTAAAGCTCAATTTCTCACGACAGGAAGTGTGAATCAAACGGCGCGTGAGGAAAACACACAAGGTGGCGGAAAACGAGGTGAGATTAGACAGAAAAACAGAGAAAGTGAGGGATGGAATTACCAGGAGAGCAGACGATGGGTAAACAAAGACTGAGAAACAGCGATAAAAGCTGATAATGAGAAGAAAGTCTGGATGGAGAGAAAGACTGAGGGGAGAGGATGGGAGGAGACGAAAACGTAGTGAATGGATGGAAGAGAGGGATGCTCACAGGCCGTGAGAAAATAAGAAAAAGAAGGAAAGCAGAAAAAAGATAACTGAGCAGAGTGGTGGAAAGAGGAGAGAGGAATAACCAGGAGGAGAAAATAGAGGAAAGACGACAGAAATCCAGCTCAAACAGAAACTGTAATACGTACAGTAAATTAATTTCAGACAGGACGAGGAGACACAAGAGGACGAAAGGAGAGACAGACACACACACACACACACACAGTCACAGGAACATCAGGATTAAAGAGACACTAGCTAAAGGAGGACAAGGACCTCTTCCTCCCACCATCTCTGACTCATCACATCCTCCTCCCACACCTGTCTCAATGCCCGATGAAACACAGGCTGACATGCAGTGCTGTGAGGACCACACACACACACACACACACGTCTGAACACAGAAGTCCATACACAAGTGTACATTCGTACCTGCATGCATATGAACACATGTATGCATGTGCACAAATACAGACATGAACGCAATTCACCAAAGTTGCACACTTCTGCATGACTCTCTCTCTCTCTCTCTCTCTCTCTTGCACACGCACCAGTGAATTTCTGTAGGCCGAAGGGAGTTNCTCTCTCTCTCTCTCTCTCTCTCTCTTGCACACGCACCAGTGAATTTCTGTAGGCCGAAGGGAGTTCACCATGGCAACAGGAGAGTAGGGCAGCAGGATGCAGTCACTGCCTGACACAGGTGTGTGAACAGATAACACTTCATGCACACGCGCACACACACACACACACACAGAAGTGGAGAGGTTTGAACTGTAACTACAGTATCAGCTGATAACATGGAAACAGCAGCAACCTCTACTTTTCTTTGTTTGTGCTGGTTTTTATGTTACAGCAGAAGGACATGATCAGGTCATCAGTCAATGGTAAAGGGTGTTTAAAAAACATTTTACTGTCGCAAAATGACCCATACAGAAATACTACAGGTTTGTGTATTTTAAGAAATTGTAATATAGTGTCAAGTCAAATTTATTTGTAGCCGAATATCTCGTACGATGGTTCAAAGGGTTTTACAGGCCCAAACATTAAAGGTTCCCGATCAGCCCAAACTCCCTAAAAACCTTACTAAATGAGGAAAAAACATGGAAGAAACAAAGAGGGATTGAAAGAGAGGATTTCAAAGAGAGATTCCCTCTCCTGGAACAACCGGATGTGCAATAGGAGACGTAGGTGAAGAGACAAATTACAAAGACCTAAAAACAATGAAAAAAAAAACAAACAAAAAAAAAAAAAATAAATATGAAGCAATATAAGAAACAGAATAAAACAGCTCAGAGAAAAAAGACAGGCAGAGAGAGAGAGAGAGAGAGAATAATAACATGCATAAAAACATAAGAAAAAATAATGAACAGTGCAGCTAGATAATTAACGTCAAAAACTCCTGGACTGAGTAACATGAAACATCACTTCCTGTCCTAAACCTCAAGCTTTTCTGAACCATCATGAGTTTGTGAATCCTACTTTTCCCAACTAGAAGGCAGATTAAACAACGGTACATCTGCTCTAAATGTAATTCAGAGGCTACCTTAAACACTGTTGTCAGATGCAGGCAGGAAGTTAATCTTAAGGATGATAAAACATACTAATACAATGCCTCTGTGCAAATAAACCTACAGAGACTTCAGGAATTCAGAATATCACACATGCATTAGACATCCAGACTAAAGTGAAAGGGAACAAAAAGAATCACAGGAATTTATTTTGATGAAGGTTCTCAGTCATCCAGATGGTAGATATACTGTATGAAAACTCAGTCAAGTCAACATGATTCAAGTTTTTAATTCTGAAACATTTAATTCGTTCATCCAAACGGCTTCAAAAGTCAGAAATGTTAAACCTCCATAACTACAGTAACTAACATTCAACTCAAATCAAACATATTATTCAAATCCCTTTGAATAATGCATGATGTGAATCTAATTTTCAACGGTCCCCTGGTTGGATGCAGGACCTGTCCCCAGATGTCTTTGGAAGGGAAGACAGCAGCACTATAGGTGGTGATAGATTGTATCTGAGACTCCATTTCTGTTGAGGAAAGGTCTCTCTACATCAACATAAATGGCCTCCTTTACTTCTCTCTCAAAATTCTTCAGAATTAAAAATGTGAATCCGGTTGACTCAGTTTTCAAACACAGGACTTAATGTTTAACACCATCGTAAAGTCACCATTATGGTCAGCATACAGTATTTAAGCACACACAGCAAATTCAGCAGAGTCAAAATAACTCTATAAGAGTTAATCTCAGCACTTTCAAAGTGTCTCATGGGGTCCAGTCCCTAAAGTGTTATTTCTACACTTTTCAAAGTGTTAGTATTTTAACATTGTAAGGGAGTTAATATTAACTCTGTGCAGAGTTCAAATTTAACACTGCTCAACACTACAAAATATTCTCAACACCAGTGTCAGGAGTTAAACTGAACTCTTTTTAAGTGTGACATATTTTCAACACTAGTGTAAGGTGTTAAAAATTAACTAATTTATTGTGTAATTTTTTTAACTACTTAAGAGTTACCCTCCACCTCCAATTAGCTTATTGTGTAATAAATATATAGTACTGTAAATTAAATCTATGCTAAAAAAAAAAAAAAAAAAAANAAAAAAAAAAAAAAAAAAATGACAGACTCATCCTGTTGGCTTCAAACCATTTTTTTTATTTTTGTGAAACAAAACACACCACAAAGCACACCACATTTGTCGACATAAAACACTTCAAGCATTTTTACAAATAACAATAAGGCACAATGAATTCTCTATCATCCTCATTAGTTATCAAACNCAAGCATTTTTACAAATAACAATAAGGCACAATGAATTCTCTATCATCCTCATTAGTTATCAAACAAGTTGCTCTATGCAGATTACAGAAAATGAATCACTTTGTTCCTCTATACAGTATGCACTATAGTGTTCATCAAAGCACAATGTCTCAACAGGACCAGCTACTATAAAAGCACATTCATCATGTATAATGATATTACAGATCTTTATGAATACAGGTAGGTCAGTGTTGCATTCAGTGCATAAAAACAGATTCAAATGATACTCAGTACCCTAAGTTTTGACCCAGTTTGTGGTTGACACTTCTGAACGTGTCTAAATGTAAGGTGTGACTCAGTATGTCTCCACCTTCCAGATTACAGAGTTTTTACTTTTGTTGGACCAAATTCAAATCTTTTGAAATGAAAATTTTCATAGTAAAACGCCAACTGATGCTGGCGCTGCGTCACCAATGATTTAGTCAGGTTTTTGAAATTCTTCACAGACCTTTTGAAAAAACTGTGCTTCGCCTCAAATCGCATACACTACATATGAATAAGAGGGCCAATTTTTTTAATGCATCTCGGGTAGTGTATCATTAAATGATGTTTGGGNACATATGAATAAGAGGGCCAATTTTTTTAATGCATCTCGGGTAGTGTATCATTAAATGATGTTTGGGAATCAACTTCTGATCTGGAAACAATAATGTGAATTGCTGATGGTGATCACAGATTAAATGCTTCAAGTAACAAATCATTCCGTCAGTTACAATAGGGGCAAAAACTATGTTGACAATCTGTATCAAAAGAAGAAGAAAGGTCCAGTGGTTGTCATCTCTTTCAGTGACATCACCCAATATAAGGGGAATGTTGCGCAGAAGACACCATGACTGGACAGCATTCAAACCAAGTTGTTTGCTATTGTCATCCATTTTTAAGCTACTTGGTTTGTTTTTACGTTCTNTTCAAACCAAGTTGTTTGCTATTGTCATCCATTTTTAAGCTACTTGGTTTGTTTTTACGTTCTGTGTAGCCATAATTGAAGCTCTGTACTGTTTGATAATGTGCTCATAGAGATATAGCCTGTTTTAACAAGGTACTGAAACAACAGCTTTAGTCNCTGTTTGATAATGTGCTCATAGAGATATAGCCTGTTTTAACAAGGTACTGAAACAACAGCTTTAGTCCATACTGTACTACACCCTCGAGCAAGTCATGCATAACATCAACAGCAAAGTTGTTAGCACTATGAAAGTACTTCAAAGAATTCAACACACAAGACTTTTTAACACCAAAAACCGATGACAGAGAAGAATCTTCATTTAGTGCCTTACAATGTTCATTATAAATTTCTACTGAATGCAAAATTAGTCCAGGATAATCCTCAGTATAAACAGACTGTATGTCTTTTTTACAAGTCAAACAAAACCTACACCAATGTGTAGCACTGAAAGATTCTACAAAACCTAACGTGGTGTTCAAAGCAAGGTTACCTCCTGTTACTTGTATTACTGAACCAAACAATGGTTGTTCAATGAAAGGAAGTTGTATTCCCTCTGTTTCTAAAATTTTCAAATCATCAATAAGGGGCTTTGGTATGTTATCAAAACCATATGTTTTCAGATCTTCAGTATAGAATAGAGCTGTAAGATGTACATTCATTAGCACAGAGTTAAACTTAGGTGGAAGGTTTTTTAAAGTAAAGTAGATACAGCCAAGTTTGTGGATTCCCCTCTTTGAACCTAAAGGATTGGCAGTTTCAAAATCATCGTAATAGAGCAGAATCTGTAGGGCATGCCTATGTTGGGAGAAAAGGGTATGGTCTCTGAAATATGAACCATCACTAATGTCTTTGTAAATGCCCCTTTCACATTGTTTGTCCTGCAAGAAGCTCTCTCTGACATAACTGTTTTTGAATATAGATTTAAGTGTCCAAGAATGGGCACATACATGTATCTGTCTGTCACAGGAACCTGGCTGAAGTTCACACCTGAAGTTCTATCCCTACGTACATCCAATCTCACCCTGAGAACATACTCTTTGGGTTCAACTATTTCCCATTTTTCATCAAAATATTTACGCCACTTTGAATCTTTAGATTCAAAGATTCAAAGTCTAGCTCGGTTTACGTGACGTCACTAGACTTATTCCTGAGCCTGAGGAATGTTCAGCTTGTATTTGTGAAGTTCACGTTTATCTGCTAACACCAGAGGAGAGAGGAGAGCTTGTTCCACACCTGCATTCCTGAGATGGATTATAAAGACAGCAAAGGTGACTGTTTGAGCACCCCGGTTCGGGGGGGGNACCCCGGTTCGGGGGGGGAAGAGGGGGTACCAGCAGCAAAAGGTTAGAGGAGCTCGTGACTGAAGGGTCGCCAGCTCAATCCCTGAACTGGCAGGAAAAATCAGGGTTGGAGAGGTGAATGAGCAGTGCTTTATCACCACTGAGGTGCCCTTGAGCAAGGCACCTAGCCCCCACATGCTCCACTGGAGCTGCTCAGTGGCCAGCAGAGACTCTGTGGTTGTACTGGGCAGCTTCCAGGTGTGTGTGTCTTTGTATGTGTGTGTGTGTGGTGTGTGTGCAGAGTGTTCCTGAAAAAGGGCATTTGATGCTCAGTGAAGTACCTCTGAATAAATAAAGGTTAAAAAAAAAAAAAAAAAAANAAAAAAAAAAAAAAAAAAAGGTTCAGCCAGGTTTCAGTAATTGCTGCCGTATGAAGCACAACAGGAACGAAAAATCCACCAGATCATTGGGATGATCTGAGGAATAACGTGATTTGAGTTTAAAAAAAAAAAAAAAACAAAATTTGAGTCGTGTGTGCACAAACAACAGGTACTATTCAGTCACGGTGTCAGTGGGACAGCTTGGTTGTTGTCATCCTGATAAATCACAGATTTGAGCATGGTAATCTCTGAGACAGATTCCGTGATTCGTGGACACTGATCGTCCGTCTTTGAGAGGAGCGTCCTGTGCGAGCTAAATTGAGTGATGCTCTGTAATGCAGACGGCGAGATTGGATATGATGGAGAGAATCCATTACAACCACAGAATGACTGCGAGACGGCCAGAGAGAAAACTAGGTCACCGGCTAATTGGACAGAAATACATCAGCCCGGGCCTCACGTGCACGCACATACACACACAAATTTAAAAAACACAAACGCACACATCCCAGCACACTCATTCTGACCCGTGTTTGCATAAACATTGATGCGGAGCAGCTGAGCGTGCAAACACACTGATAACACCTGAACACACACACACACACACACACACACACACACTGCAAAGCATTACCGTGCGCTACAGTAACAGCCATAATGAAATAATTGTATGATGGTAGATTAGCACATAATAACCATTTAATCAATTATAGCCCATCACAGTGGGGTAGCCCATTTTCATTATGCATGACCAAGTCTGGCAGATGCATCCTTCCTTTCTCATACATACACATACATGTGCACGCGCTTATGTATAATAACTCACACACACGCACAAACACCAGTGCAAGACATTTCCATGCACTCCAGATTGAAAAAAATGAGAGTGGCTATGAATAGAGACACTGTGATTATTCAGAATAAATTCAAGAGAATTCACCTCCAAGTTTCTCTGTTGCAGGGCAGAAAAGAAAAGAGAGGAGAGGAGAAGAGAGGAGACAGAAGAGGAGACAGAAGAGGAGAGAGGAGAGGAGACAGAAGAGGAGACAGAAGAGGAGAGGAGACAGGAGAGGAGAGAAGAGGAGAGGAGACAGAAGAGGAGAGGAGAGGAGACAGAAGAGGAGAGAGGAGAGGAGAGGAGAGGAGACAAAAAATACTGAGAGAATAAGTCATTTTATCAATAAAGCCGTTCTGCATTTTGCTGTATCATGCTACAATCAGTCAGCCCAGGATAAGGAGAGGAGGGATGGAGGGGTAGAAAACACACACACACACACACACACACACACTTGAGCCTGGTGTATTTGATCTGTGAGTACTGAATAGCACTGAGGTTTGAAGGAGAGATACTTTGATCCAGAATTCTGAGGATTGTAAGATTAGAAGGATTGTTAGCTGGAGATACTGTGAAATAGGGATCACGGAAGATGTGATCAGTGTATGTGTGTCAGCGAGTCCCGTGTTCGTGTTTGAGTTCTACTCGCCGTGTGTGTACCCCCCTCCTCCTCCATCATCTTCACTCGTCATGTCCATCTAATTTCTTCCATTTTTTACCTTTCTCACCTCCCCATGCCATTTTTTCACCTTTCCTCTCTCTACATATGTAGCCTATTGATAAATCAGCTCAGTGGAGAATAACGCTCTTTGAAGCACCGCAGCGCTATGCCATCAAAGCATCGATATGTATCTCAGAGTTAAATAAGACGGGATTAAATGAATGATTTATAAAGCTCATGCAAACAGTGGCTTATTATTTTCTTTGCTGTGAAGCTTTTCTATATATCATAAGGAAGATGGTGTTAATAAAAATGGATAGAAGATTCTACATGGCTCCATGCAGGGATTGTATGGTATATGCTGTTCCCTCTGATCCTGAAGCAACAATGTACAAACTGTTGGAAAAAAAAAAAAAAAATCCTACTTTCCTGATTGCCAATATCTTCAGAACCAGCAGAATCCTCCTTCACATTTATAAAGTGGAGACTTTTACTCTTGGAAGTGATCTACAACAATCCAAGTTCTCCTGAAGTGGCCACAGACAAGCTTTGCAGAACTACATGTGGCGTAAATGATTGTACGAAGGGACCAAAGTAAAATATAATGCAGATAAGTCATGTTACCTCAGCAAATTTACTGAATGCATTTGTCAGAACTTGCATTTGTCTTGCATTTGCATGACACAAAATGTCAAAGTTTTGTTCAATTTGGTTAAGTTTATAAAGAAAATATTGGGTTTTTTTTTGTTTTGTTTTGTTTTTTTGTTTTGATTGTGCAGATTTTGGTTCTATGTTTTGTTTGCTGGTTGTCTGTTAGTGTATTTTTTTGTTCCTTATATCCAGGTGAGGGGTCAATAGGAAAATAAAAAGAATAAGAAGAATAATTATCACAGTTTCTTTGAAGTCAGAGTTAGAAATGGCATTAACTGGTTTCTTTATAGGCTGAACTGTGGGAGTGAGAGAGAGACAGAGAGAGAGAGAGAGAGAGAGAGAGAGAGAGAGGGCAGGAAAAAAGGGAAAGAGAATAAGATGTTACAGACATGAAATGGAAAGAGAAAGATCAAAGTTAAAACCAAAATGGGAGAGAAGAAGAGAGACTGTAATTGGAGAAAAGAAAAGAAAAGAAAAGAAAAGCCATAAGAGAGAGATTGTTTTTTTATTCTTTTTTTCCTGGTACAAGTTAACAGCAGGGGTTGACGGCACAACCTCAGAGCCGCCGTGACGGCAAACCGTGAGCACGGTTCAAAGAACCAGACTGAATTATTCAGAGACTCTGAAGCTGGGACTCGCCGAGTAAACACTAAGTCGACAAAGAGATGCAGCCGCACGCACACGCACACACACACACACACACACGCCTGCTTTAGGTCCCACAGACAGATGCGGCAGGAAATGTGCCACTGGGTCACACGGCAGATATCATGTTACCACCGAGAAAACGTGACCTCCATTAACCCTGGATTAAAATGGAAGCCATTATCTGCTGCATGAGGTAACCCTCAGTGTTCTGTATTTCCAACAAGTGTCAAAAAAATGTATTGATCTGAGTGCGACGACCCTGACAAATAAATGAAAAATCATAAGTTTGAGTATCAATGATTAAACTTCATATCTAAGTCACTCCTTTAACTTAATGATGCTTTCTAAGCATGAGATTGTTGTAAAAGTATATACATACATTCATCATGTACTAATGTGATACTTAAAATGTTAGGACAAGATTTGGTGAAATGAGCAGCTTTTAACTGCGACATTAATTCCCATTTTTAATGCACTCTCGCGTGAGCAAACGCCGTTTAGCTTGCAGAGTCGTTTTGATAAAGAAACATCATGGGGTTTCAACTAATTAGAATGAGTTGTTTTACTATTTACCGCAGTGCTCTGGGTAAATGAACGCATCACTCTGTACGCTCACCAATCCAGACGTAATCCCCTATAGTCTCTTTTCTAATTTATTTTATCTGTATTCCATTGTGTATGAATGTCACATCGTTTCAATTTAATAATTAACTCAAGTGTCACCTCCTCTTTATTCCACGCTGCTCGTGTTCCTATTCAGGAGGTTTGTTTGCTTCGGTGTGCCGTGGGAGCAGAGGATCATGGGATAGCGGTCAAACCCCGTCACCTGCAGAGTCTGCATGGATGCACCTCGTGGAAATTAACGCCGGGATTATGCAAATCCAAACTGAGCTGCGAAGCGAAGAGGCTCGGCCCAGTGACCTCATCACCAGGCGTGGGCAAAGGATGGGACAGACATGATCACGTGCACGCACACACATTTCCATTCATGCAGAGACACACAGGCACATTAACATGAACATCTCAAGACACTCAAACAGGAAAGAACTGACTGAAGCACTCAGTTTTCGCCGCAGGCACAATTTAGCAGTGACACAGATTCATATTCATTCATTGACAGCTCAACAGGAATAGCGTAGCATCAGCTTGAATAAACATGAGGAGCATTCCAAAGTATTTTCCTCACACTCCTCCCTTCCTCTCCTCCCCTCCATTCCCAAACGAGTGAACAAGTCTCTTATCTCTGGATATCTCCACTGTACAGCCTCTTTTTAAAAAATCTGTATTCTGCCCTCCCTAAACGTGTTGACTTCGTTTGGCTACGGTGGCTGTTAAGTCCAAAACACAAAGTACAAAACACATTTACAAATCAGAAAACACTTTTACAACTTTAAAAACACTTTAACAATTTCGGAAACAGTTTAACAATTGACGAAACGTTCAGACACTGTTGTTCGTGATTGGACGGCACCCAAGTCAGTTACTTCTTTTCAAAGGAACTGTACAAAAGTGTGTGTGTGTGTGTGTGTGTGTATATATATATATACTCATATATTAGGGCTGAGCAATAAAATAAAATTAACAATAAAATCTCCATTTTTTTTTCATACTGATGATGGCCGATTTTTGATTTAATAATTTTTTTTTTTTTTTTTTTTTTTTTTTTTTTTNCCTAATTCAAACAGGTATTTCTTTATTAAAATAATAAAAAAAAAAAATGCTACTTTTGAATATAATTGTAGGGTTTTCTAAACAAAACCTTTAAAATAAAAGCTTTTTACAGTGGTGTCCAGGTTCCCAGCCTGTCTGCTGCCTCTGGCTTGATGCTCTGACATGTTAAATATTCCACGGTATGAAGACCCTCTGATCAGATGCCATGACACTGGAACATGATGCAGTAACATCATTTGCTTTTTCGCTGCGCTTTGCAGATCTGCATCTTGCAGCGCTGCATTGCTGCCACTCAGCTGCATGTTTCTGCTGCAGCTGCTGAAATACATTTGAAGTGCTGCTACTTTTAGACGCTGCAGCTCCTACAAACTTTACAGACCCGTTTGCTGCACGCCGTGAAGAAAAACCAAACCACTTCCACATGATGAAGTGACGTTACCTTTTTTAGAAACGAGCTCATCCTCAGTCAAAGTGCTTGTTGGCATCTTGCTGCACGTCTGATCTGCTGAAAGCTTCGTGGGCGTGGCATCAACAAACGTGATGGACGGCTGATTTAAGGTGTAACACATCCTGTCCGCTGCAGGCAGAGCTGCGGACTCATGGAAAGTGTAAACAAGACTTATACTGTAGGTTTAATGCGCACAAAACGGGAACGGGCTTAATTGACGGAGAGTGACCCGCTGCTGCATTTTTCCCGTTAAAAATAGTTAAATAGTAGTTGTTTTTCTTTAAAAAAAATTTTTTTTTTTTTTCTGTCTGCATATATAGTTGTGGTGTATGCCAAGATTGGCACAACCATTTTTTATATATATGCAATTTAATCTAGCTACAGACAGATAATACTGTATATAATGTGAGACCTTCACCTGCCCTCCTTGACCAACCTATTACGCTTTATTTAAAACTAACAAACAATTTCTATCAAGGAGGGCTAAACACCTGAACAACAACACAAAGACAAAAACACACAGAGTAGTGACAGTAATAACCAGTAATAACCAGTAATAACCAGTGTAGTGGTTTAATCTGTGAAACACCAAAGAGACTAAAACCCCACGACACAACAGACCAGGACAAACAACAACACATAAACAAGCAGTGACAGCAATAAACAGTCTACTTATTTAGATTGTGAAGTTCCATGCACAAAATCCAGATCCCCAGAGTCCTGATCCCCCTGAGAACACCCAGCACTAAGTGGTGGTGAGGGCCTCAAACACTGGCCCAGCAACCTCAGAGACCCAGATCACAGCTTAAGATCGGATCACAATTGTAGCTGATGTGTCAGGCCGGGACCTAAACACAGAACCTTACCAAAGTAGGGGGACCTCTCCAAGCCTGACAGAAGCCACACGCCCGGGCGGGACACCCCAAACAGAAAGATACCCAGGACGGAGAGCCCCAGGGGGACAGAGGAGAACTAGGACAACGGACGAGCCCAGGAGCCAGGAAAGGCACCACATGCACCACCGGAGCAGACAAGCAGACCACCGGAAGAGCAGGCCAGGCCACACCCCAAAGCACACCCCCAGAC